>JARCIV010000009.1:13948913-14156413 GCA_029618585.1 Citrus australasica | reverse complement strand
TAATTATTATTATTATTATAATAATAATAATTATTATTATTATTATTATAATAATAATAATAATAATAAGTAGCTTACTCGAAAATCGTTATATTACACTCAAATGTTATAATAAACTTGCATATATTTTCTTTAAAAATGTTTAGTTATTTATTCTGTAGGTGAAAAATACATAATCTTAACAATTTATTCTAATTATAAGATAAAACTAAGGGTATTGTTGTTACTTGTAACAATTTATTCTAATTATAAGATAAAAGTAAATACATCAATGAGAATACTGTTGATTCTAATTCCAATTCCTACAACTCAAGTAAACAACTTATTCTGATTCTCATTCCTTATTCCAATTCCATCCCATTTTTATTCCAGCTCGTTTCAATTTCTGTCCATTTTGATTTCCAGGAAGTAAACGCACCATTATTTTCCAAAGGTATCTGCCAGGTGATTTAAATCACTTGGATCAATTTCCTCTCACTCTTAAGTCCTAATATTTTATGGATCACAGCCTGATGGGGTTGGCTTTTTAGGGTCGGTGGAAGTTTCTTTTCAAACTTTAATTGGTCTTGGTGCTCAATGGAGTCTGATCTCCTCTTTTACCATCTGAATAACTGTAAATAACCATCATGAAAAATCCTTCGTTGGTTAGGCACATACTGTTTTTGGGAAATGTGCTTCCTCCTTAACAAGAAGCCATTTGCAAGCTGTTTTATTCCTGCACTTTGCCTTCTCTAAGCAGAGAGTAGTCCAAGAGTGATGGAAATGGAACATTTCGTTATTCTTGCAATAGTACTTGCATGTAGAGTCTTGACTTGCTAACTCTTTGTTTGATAACCCCATCCTGCCCAACTTGATTCATAATATTCTTCATTTAGTAATAAAAGTTTGGTCTTATTTTCTTTTAAGGTGAATTTGGTTTCAAGATAAACGCTTGGGATTGGACTATTTAAACAAATTCAATCCTATCCCATGTTTGGTGCATTCAAGACTCTTGAGATTGCTTATCCTTGGCCAACATGATAATCTCATAAAATAAGAAAATTTATCCCATGAGGGGTTATTAAAAGATATTTTGAATTAATAAAATAAACAAGAAATATTACGAAAGATATAATTAACATTTATCATAATAAATAGAAAATATTAAACTAATAACACTATTAATTTAAGTAATATTACGAATATTATAATTTATTTATTTTTTCACATCAAATTATAATATAATTTCAAATATACATATTTAAATTTGTTATTCAATTAGTATTCAAATATCCAATTAATTTTTTAAATTAAAAATTTTAATTCTATGATTATATATACAATATAGTCAATCATAAATTACATCAAACATGGGATAAAACTAAATATTATCTCATTCAGTCCAATCCAATCCTATCTTAATCAATCATATACGATCCAATCCAATTCCGTCCAACAACCAAAGGTTCCCTTAATGCCTGCATCATTCCTTCCTCCTTGGAAGCATCCGTCTATAGTCCTGTGCTTTTGGGAACTTCTTTAACTTTTTAACAATTGTATGAATACAAATATGATATACTGAATATCAAATCATTGGCAATTCTTTTGGCATTTCAAACTTTATACTGTGCTTCCCTATTTCCTTGATGATTCTATAGGGCTAGATCTTTCTTTTGCTTATTTCAGAGTAGGAACCAACTGGATACCTGCCTTAACATAGGCTAACCATCACCATCTCCCTTCTATTGGGGCTTCTTTATCAAACTTGCTAAATGTTTTATCAGTGAATGATAGCTGGAAATTAGTAGTGGATTTTTAATATTTGCTCTTATCATTTTAGTGATTTGGTAGTGTTTGCATCTGAAGGAGATGTTAAACAAGATTACAAGATTATTTCATGGATATGCTTACATGTCAAGCTTCTTTTCAATGTTCAAAGTCATCTTTATAACTTTATTCTTTTCTAGAAGGGACCTTCCCCTGTTTAGTTTTGTTTTAATTGATTTAAATACTTGGATGCCAATTCCTAAGATGACTACCTTTCAGATAAGAAGCCTATATGATATCGTACCTGCTGAGAATGGTGATAAATTTCTGAGCATGCTTCCACCTTGGCATGTATATGAGCGAGCTTGTGGGTATTTCATATTTTCTCGTGGAATTGAGCTAATGTACACAGCTGTGAGAAACTTGAAGGTATTTTTCTTTACTTTGTGTTTTTTTGACCATTCATGTTATGCTGGAAGTTGTTTCAGTGATCTTGAATAATGAAAGAACGAAAAAGACCATTTTATACAGGATTATTTTACTGGATATGCTTGCATATTATTGCATTTGTCATTTCACGCTATCTCCTGTCCATGTCAATATGCCTTAATTGACTTTTTTTTGTTGTTTTTTTAATTCATTGATAGGATGATTTACAACGGTACCAACCACATTACATGATTTCTGTTCCTTTAGTATATGAGACACTGTACAGGTATGTCCTCTTTTACAAGTATCATGTATGTTTATCCATCAGCATTTGAAGAAGAAATGATGTATGACGTTTGTCCCACAAGATAACACAGGTAGAAAGGGGAGAGATAATAGAGGAACCCAGTGACAAACAAGAAGAAAGGGGATAAAAATCTGATAGAAAAGAAAAAAGGGGCGGGCGGGCAGGGGGGGTGCAGTGGAGTGTTGCAACAGAGGAATTTAAAGTCAACTTTGTATTATGAATTATAAAACCTATCCAACTAAGTGACTACTGAAGGAAAGTGAATTAGTTAATAATTGCAACACCCCAAAAATCTATAAAAATCTTCATCTTGATTCTGCATCAAGAAGTTTCTGCTTATTAGTTATTGTGAGATATTGATATTTTAACAATGTTCCACTGTGTACATCAACTTCAATCAAGGAAATTAGGAAGTTCTCTCTTATTTGGTCTGAGGGTTGAGCTTGTGTAGACATATAAACGATGACTTGGTGTGGAATATAGATATATGTGGGCATTGTCAATGACTTCATTTTTCTTCTTGGATTATGAGAAATTTGGAATGTTTTGGGATAATCAAGTAGAGAACTTTTCTGCCGTTAATCCAATATTTCATGACTGCCATTTGATTTGAGAGATTTTCATGGTGGATGAAGTTATTACGCCATATATCAGTTCTAAGGATCAAGTTGGAGATATTTTTACATAGCTGTGAACAAAGGGATACTTCTTCATCTTTGTTCTGAGCTGGGAATTGAGATTATCTGCTTCAGTTTGAGGGGGACTGTTGGAAACTATGATATGAAATTTGAGATGTCATTTGATATGGTGTAGTAGGTTTGATTTTACTACGACTTCTTCTTTCTTTTTCTTATTTAGTTTCTAGCCTTTATATTCTGTATCTTCCATTACATAATCAGACTTCTCTCTTTCCAGCTTCTTCTCTATACTTTGTCAATAGATGTAATTATCACACTTTAATTTTATACACCTTGGGTTTTGCATTATGAGAACACTTGAAAAGTTCCTAGGAATCTCTCCTAGATATCTAAAGCATTGTACCTAAGTGAAGTTAGCGTCTCGCTAACCAAAAGACTTCTGAAATTGCTATCATTTTATTCATATTCCAAAAAGCTTATGCACTAATCTCTGGGAGCCATTGGGATCTTACTTGTCCATAATGCTTAGAAACCATTGAGCTTTATGCTTAGAAGAGCCCAACTAAATCTTCTTACATGCATGGTCAAGTTTTATTGGACTTCTCACATGGACTCAAATCTATGTCAATGCGTAGGAAATAAATGGTTGATGAGGGGGTTTTTCAAGATTTTAAATCCGCTCAAAGGTCATGCATGTGGGTAAATTTCGAATTTGAAATTCAGTATGTGAGAAAATGTGAATCAAATTATTAGGTTTTGCTGTCTCGGTAAACGTTGGCAGATTTCCTAGTGATGCACCTTTCTTCTGATATTTTAAGTTGCAATTCTGAATCCGTTACTTAAAATGATAAACATGTTTCGCAAAATTTGGATTTCCTGCTTGGTTTGTTACTTTACTACCAGGCGTAATTTAGATTGGTTATTCTATCTGCCTTTTGGGCATTCCTTAAAGACTTTTCTATTTCTTTTGTAGTGGGATTCAGAAACAGATTTTCACAAGCTCCGCTGCTCGTAGAGTTGTTGCACGTGCACTTATAAGGATCAGTTTTGCATATACGGCATTCAAGAGAATCTATGAGGTTTGACGCTAGGCATTGTTTCTGGCTTAATCCTTCCATCTAATGGCTCTGAATATCATGCAATTATTACCATTTTCATTTCAGTTCGTGTAAACCTCTCTGGAAGGATAAGTGCACAAAAGATGCTTATTTTGTATCCAATAATCAAGAAGATCAAATAGCTTCACCAAACTGAATTTACCCGTGGTTCACAGCTTCTCCCAAACTTTGTGCTGACATTGCACTTCCTGCTTAATTCATTTTTAATATTCTGAATGCTTAAGAACACTATTTCTATAGTACACATCTATTAAAATTCGACCATTCACTAACTGAATGCGACATTAGTTGGGATTCAAGTTGGCACTCATTTGTTGGGATTCCCCAGCATTACTCATAAAAATATCTGTAACTAACATGGGGTTTACATTTTCAATTTGTTGCCTGAATTCATGTTGGTTCTGTTTCCAGGGGTTTTGCTTGACCAGAAATCAGAAACAACCTTCATATCTTGTTGCACTGATTGACTGGTTGTGGGCAAGAATCATTTGTGCAATCTTGTGGCCATTGCATCTTTTGGCTGAAAAGCTTGTGTACAAAAAAATTCAATCTGCTATTGGAATTTCAAAGGTAATATCTTTCATTGATGAAGTTATCAGTTCTATTTCTCCTAATATTTGATGAGGTGTTTGATGAGGTGTTTGTTGCTAGCACGTAATATTACAGAAAGTGTTTTACACTATGCTCTTTTCTTGGAGTTGCATAATGATCGACTTATCCCAATACACTTCTTTGCTTCAAACAAACTGGATTGTTGGCAGAAATCTGGGGAATTTTTCATAGCTGCTTTCAACTGACAGTGCATTTGATTCATTACCTATGTTTTTGTGATTATTCTCTCCCTTTTTTTTGTTAAACTGGTGAAGCTTGATTTGTTTTTATTTTGTTTTCTACGAAAATATGTAGATGTTGATGTTTCCAATTGACTCTGACATGGTGCAGGCTGGTGTCAGTGGGGGAGGTAGTTTGCCTATGCATATTGACCTGTTTTATGAGGTTAGACACTCATTCTTTGCTAACTGAAGAAGAGACTTCTACTCAATGAACTCTTATAGTGTTCTTCTGGAAATGCAGGCAATTGGTGTGAAAGTGCAGGTTGGGTATGGTTTAACAGAGTCCTCTCCTGTTATTGCTGCTCGACGCCCTACCTGTAATGTAAGAAATGTCTACTTTGTATTTAGGTTTCAACCAATTTTTTACATACAATTGGTGCATGTGATTGCATTTCAGCAATATAAAACATTTCTCATAATTCAGTTATCGGAACTTTTGCAACAAGATATAAATTGAAAGTAGATTCTGAAGCTACCATGGACATTATTCTTCATCAGCTTCCTTAGAAGCTTTTCTACTTGCAAAGATCAACTAAGTCCAGTGAAGATCCTCCTGAGTTTGCTAAAACTAGAACTAACTTCTTTTTTATCTAATGTGTACTATACATATTTAGCTTGAATATTTGCACATCTCTAAATGTGTTTTAGTTCATTCAATTAAGAAAATTTATTTTTTAATTATGAATTATTTCTCTAGTGCCTACCATTTTTGAGATGAGCCCTTTTCGCTTTGCATTTCTTCTGCTTTTGATAAATCCAGTTTTCATTATCTAATATTATTCTGCCTTTAATTATCTGTCCTGGATAGAGGGTACATCATATGACAATTTCACAGATTTAACCATTGAAGGTTCTTGGATCAGTTGGCCATCCAATTAAACACACTGAAATCAAAATTGTTGATGCTGAAACCAATGAAGTGCTACCAGCTGGCTCAAAAGGCATTGTGAAAGTTAGGGGGTCACAAGTGATGAAAGGTTACTTCAAGGTATTTCTGTCTCTCATAAAACTGACAACTTTTTAGTTCACAACTGATGCATTATCAATTTGTCATAGAAAAAGTTTACTTTTGCACCTTTTTTTAGTACAAAACTTGCATAAATTTTTTTTTTCCTTTATCTAGTCATTTAAACCTTTTGGAAATATACATTTGAAGTAGATATGGAAATTGGCCCATGGTTGTTACATTACTATTATCGATATGAAAACCATTTCCCCTTCCCTCGAAACTGACTATTTCTCTGCATTGGTGTAATGCATTTGTCTTGTACGCATTAGTGAATGTGGTGTTCACTCTGCGTGTGTGTGCATTCCTTATTATTTGTATTTTACCATATCCACAATGTTTAGATTATCATAGTGGCACTGATTTGGGTAGAGAAGAAAGCATAATGTTATGGACCGCCCAATTTTGAGCCAAGAGGTTAACTAGACAAGCATGCAAGTCTTGATTCTAGGATGTTTTAATCTAGAACTCTCTTTAACTTGTAAATATCTAGGAACTCTCCAGATAGTGGTACAATGAGAGCTCTCTAGCATTTTGTAGATAGAAATCTCTACAGTTTAGTAGAAATAAGGGTTCTCTAAGTCGTGGGAATTCTCTGGAATAGAAGGTTCTAGAATGTTCCAAGGCTTGGCCATTAGGATTTCATTCAAGCAATTCCAAGCATTCTCTAGACACTCAAGCATTGTATGGCAACTCACTTGTACACACGCACTCTTGTGAACAATATACTCCCTTATCTTTGGCTTAATTGCACTCTAGTCATATTTCCTCTCTCTCTTCCCACAAGCAAAGAAGCTCAAGGCTTACTGAGCAATTTTGAGCGAGAGTTGTCTAACTGCCCCATGGGTGTACTGCACAAAATACTCATCCGTGACCATAAGTTTGAGTAAAAGGATACTCAAATATTATCACAGTTTTACCACTAATACAAACTAGTGTAGCATCTAATGTTTATCTTACATTGATCATTATGTCTAATTTGACGATTTTATGTTATTGTTGGACTAGAATCCATCTGCTACAAAGCAAGCCTTAGATGAGGACGGCTGGCTAAATACTGGTGATATAGGCTGGATTGCTCCTCACCACTCAAGAGGGCGAAGTCGACGTTGTGGGGGTGTACTGGTTCTCGAAGGACGCGCAAAGGACACTATAGTTCTTTCAACAGGTATACTGAGGTCTTCATGTTTCCTTAGATGATAAAACATGAAAATGCATAGATCTTTTGTGTATGTGTGTCTGATGTATTTCTTTTGGAGGGGTACCTAACTAAGAAATCTATTCTGGGTTTGTATGGATCAACAACCATCTATCTTTATTTAATCCATCTTGTTGGCCAAATAAATCACTGAGATCAAAGAATACCAATTAATAGGGTTAAACATATACTCCCACAAATGCCTATTGCCTATTTATCCTGGCTTGAATTTTATCACTTTAAATTTTCTTTATGCGTAACTTTGAAGTAAATTTTTTTAATATTAAATGCTGTTTAATTTAATCTCCGTGATCAAACTTTGGTCGAGAAGTCAATAGGCATTTTCCATCTCCAGAGATAGCTAGTGCGGTAATTACTGCTACATTCTTTTTGTTTCTTTTATATTTTCCCGGTGATTAAGGAATTTGTTATACGTAGGTTCTACTAGTGAAATTTCCTTTTCAGTGGAAAAGTGAACAGTTTGTCTTAGGCTGGAAATAAATTTTCACTTCTCTCATTGCCCTTTAATCAGATTGATTCACTCTTTATATTCCATGTTGCTTGTTCATTATAAAGTTGTTACAAGCTTGCTTGCAGTTTCTAGCTCACCCACCCCCCCCCCCCCCCCCAACCCCAATCCTGTTCTTTTTCTGGTAGAACAGTTAATTTTCTCTAAATTTTCAGGTGTTCTGCTTGTATATAATTACTTTGATTCATGAAAAATATGTTTGAGACATTAGGTGAAAATGTTGAACCGTTGGAACTTGAAGAAGCTGCCTTGAGGAGCAGTCTTATTCGGCAGATTGTTGTTATAGGGCAGGTATATTTTTATTTATACACTCCTTTCGTATTCATGTCATCCATAATAGTTTTGTTTAGTTGGTTGGCATCTGTGCAATGCAGGATCAACGCCGCCCTGGAGCTATCATTGTTCCAGATAAAGAAGAGGTGCTAATGGCAGCAAAAAGGCTGTCCATTGTACATGCTGATGCCTCCGAACTCAGCAAAGAAAAGACAATTAGCCTGTTATATGGAGAACTGCGGAAGTGGTAACACTCAGCCTGAATTATTCCTCGCTAATTTTGATAAGAAATTTAGGTGCCTGTAGATATGTTTTCTTTGCGTAAGTATCTTTGTTAAAACTCTTTATCCGGTATTCTTGTGGTTATTTGTTTGATATTTCGTTGTTCGTTTGCTGTTAATTTGATGCAGCATGCTTTCTGGATACAAAACTAATAACAGAAATTCTTTAAAGATGTTTTGTAATTAGGAAAAGCTGATGATTGACTTGAGTCCATTTAACAAGAAATTCAATGAGCCTTATGCAGTATTGTCACTGTGATCGTCTTTCATGCAGGACTTCCAAGTGTTCTTTTCAGATCGGACCGATTCATGTTGTAGATGAACCTTTTACGGTAAACTTTCTATGCTTAGCACTTTAGCAGTGTCATCAGGACTTCCGTTTGAAGCTGTTCTATCATTGAGCTTAAATTCCCCTTTGATTGCAGATTGATAGTGGTCTTATGACCCCGACCATGAAAATTAGGAGGGAAAGAATTGCTGCTCAGTTCAAGGAGGAAATAGAAAATCTCTACAAGTAAATTTCTGACCACAATTGCATTTGTATTTGCTGTAAATCCAATCATGTATCGATTCAAGGTCAATGCGCATAGCCCTAGATTAGTTCCAGTAGAAGATCTTTTATAATAATGACGTACACGCTAGTTGCAATGTTTCTGCTAGCGCTTACGTGATGGTTGTTAAGGAAACTTAATTTGGCAGCCAAAACTGGTGGATTTAGCTTTTCAGGCATCAGGTTTTGACAAACCTGTATCAAAATAAACTATTCCAAAGATTGGGACAAAGACAATGATATTTTATCTTTCGGTATTGAGGATCTCATTTTTTCGGGTCCGCCTACCGTGCAACAGTTACACGGTACCTCATTTTTTGTCTTTTTTCAACTTAGCCAATGGATCAATGGCTAAAGTGTTCAACGGCCAGGATGTGTTCAATTGGTTATTAACACTTAAGTCCCTATTGTTTATTACAAAATCATAAAAGTTAAAAGTTTTTAAATACTCACATAAATAATTTATGTTGTTTTAAATTTTTTAAAGTTTGATCCATTGACTTAATTTGATCATAAAAATGATTGATGGTGTAAATATAATAATGTAATATCACATAAAATTTTTAAACACATGAAAATTTGATAAATGTAAATAATATTTTTTGTTATATAATATATATTTAATGTAAAATAAATAAATTGAATATGTTTTAAGAACATAGGTTATTAACCTTGATACTTTAGAAAATTATAAAATAAAAAAGGTGAAATTTCAAAATAAGAAACATGTAAAAAGTCTTAGGTTGTAAAATTTTATTATTTTAATATTACAAAACTTTACTTTTTTATTACATGTTTGTTTTTAGCATTAGTTGACATGTTAGTTTATTTATACATACAATATGTTAATTTACCTATAAAATATTAATATATATATATATAGCCCAACAAAGTTATAGAAAGATAAATAAAGAATAATATAAAAGGAAGTTAGTTTATTTTTTTAAGAATATTTCAAAAGCATTTGAGCTTTGTGTTTCTTGAGAATTATCAATTTTTTAAGATATTTGAGCTTGTAAATCTTGCTGACTTGCTGTAATGATAATTTTTTATTTATTCTTGATTAAAAATAATTGAATAGTAAATTTATTGATTTCTAAATGCTCTTTTAAATATAGGGTAGTTACTTAATTTTTATTGTATTAGCCTAAACTTTGTAATGATAGCTAATCAACTATTGTAAAAGTTCTACCACGATTATCTTTACTTTCTCTACATCCCTCTAGACCATTATCACTCAAAAAGTTAAAGGTCCGTTTGGTATATTATAATATATTATATTGTATTATATTATGTAATGCACATGTATTATATTATATTATATTACATTAGCAGTATATTATAATAATTATTATAAAATTATACAATGTTTGGTAATTGGTATTATCTTGTACTGTATTAATTTTGTACTAATATTAAACTAAAATTTTTAAATTTTATTATTAATTATATTAAATTATTATTTTCATATTAATGACTTTTAAATAAATATAGTATGATATAATAAAATAACATTATAGTATAATTTATTTTTATATTTTTATTTATTATAGTAAAAAATAATTAAAATATATTTAATGCTTAATTAAGGCATAATAATAATAATGATAGTGGTATTACTTAAAAGTCAAAACAAAAAAATTTATCAAGTTTAATGATGATGATGATGATGACAACGACGACGACATTAATATTTATATAATAATTAGAATAATAAGATTAATAAATTTTATTATTATTAATCAAATAAAATTAACAATAATTAATAATAAATTTAATATATTTTAATAATAGTGACAATAATAAAATCAATAAATAATAATAATAACTAATTAAAGCAATCATAACAATTAAAATAATAAATTTTAATAATAATAATAACAGTTAAAAAATTTTCAAAAGTCATTTTATGATTTTATCCAAAGAAAAGGACCTATATATAAAAATTTGTAACTTATAGTATTTATTCAGTTTTCTTATAAAAATATAGGGTAGTGTAGTGTGATTTTTAGAAAAAGACAAAATTCAGTGGTACCGTGCAACTGTTGCACGGTAGGTGGACCCCATTTTTTCTCCATATCTATTAGATTAACCGTGTTACAGTAAAATGTTGATAAATGTGACATCCTTGATTAAATAATAATTTTTATCTGTCTCGACTTAGGCTAAGGTGATAAATTAATAATTCTCTTGATTTGTTACATAATAATTTTTTTTAAAAAAATTATTTTTTCACAAGACCCAATTAATATATAAATTAATAATTAACTAATTTGAAAATAAAATATATGATGTGTTTGATTTTCTTTGTTGTACTGACATAATGTTTTACACATTTTATCGGTTATTATTGCTTAAATGAGAAGTTATTGTTGTATTTCTGTGGTATGTTAAGAAAAATAAGAGAAATATAGGGTTAATATATTGCCTTCAAACAAAATCTTCTTTGATGGGTTACTACTTACAATGTAATCGTAATTAATTTAGCTATGCAATCTAATAAAATGATTATTAAGTGATTGATTCACTTAGTTAAGATCAAATCAATATCATGAAGTTTAACATACTATTTTCTTTAATTATACTACCTTTATATTTTGTAAAAGTTTCTATTATGAGTGTGATATTATCTTATGAATTAATAAATTATTGATTTATTAATATTAATTAATTTATTGATATATTAATTAAATTAATAATTTTTTAATTAATCTCAAGCTTATTAATATATCAAGTATTTAATATATTTAATTAATTAAAATAGAAAATAAAAAATAAAAAAAATTAGATAGCAATATATGGCTATAGCAATGACAGTTACTTTAATTTCTAAATCTAGCACCATCTTGGTTATTTGTTACACACTTATATTTTTTCTTGTTTCGTTTATTTTATAACTATTATTTGAACGGTGAGGTTTTTATTTTCCTTTTTGGTAAATGAAATGATTGTTTAGTTTCAATATTTTCAGTTTTCGTGTAGTCCCATATTTTGAAAAATATCCCAAGATGTTATGTTGTTAATTTTAATAGATATTAATTTATTAAATTAACCCTAATACATTAATTTTTATTTTCTTTTAGGGTTAATTCAGTAAATTGATGGGTATTATTGTTGTTATGATAGTTGATTAGTATTATTAGGGTGAAGTTATTTGAGTCCACAAAAATACACTCTAAACCTATTGTTTAATTTAAAAAATTATTACTCAATTACCGTAAAATAAAATACTTAAAGGATAAGATTTTTTTTTTTAATTAAAGTACTCTTTACAACTATCTTTCAAAACCAAATCATCTTCTATTCTTCTCCAAAAGAAAATAACTCTAATTCATGAGCAGTTATATTTTTGTTTTGTACGCTTATCATATGTCAAAATTTAATTACTTACATTCCCTGTGCTTCGCCAGTAATAGATAGATGTTGCACGGTACCACTGAATTTTGTCTTTTTTTAAAAATCACACTACACTATCCTATATTTTATAAGAAAACTGAATAAATATTATAAGTTACAAATTTTTATATATAGGTCCTTTTCTCTGGATAAAATCATAAAATGACTTTTAAAAAGAAAATTAACTGTTATTATTATTATTTATTAATGTCATTATTATTATATTAATATTATTATTATTAAAAATTATTATTTTAATTGTTATGATTGCTTTAATTAGTTATTATTATTATTATTTATTGATTTTATTATTGTCACTATTATTAAAATATATTAAATTTATTATTAATTATTGTTAATATTATTTTATTAATATTAATAAAATTTATTAATCTATTATTCTAATTATTATATAAATATTAATGTCGTCGTCGTCGTCATCATCATCATCATTAAACTTTATAATTTTTTTTGTTTTGACTTTTAAGTAATACCACTATCATTATTATATTTTGCCTTAATTAAGCATTAAATATATTTTAATTATTTTTATTTTTTATTATAATAAAAAAAAATATAAAAATAAATTATACTATAATATTATTTTATTATATAATATTATATTTATTTAAAAATAATTAATATGAAAATAATAATTTAATATAATTAATAATAAATTTAAATAATTTTAGTTTAATATTAGTACAAAATTAATGCAGTACAAGATAATACCAATTACCAAACGTTGTATAATTTTATAATAATTATTATAATATACTGCTAATGTAATATAATATAATACATATGCATTACATAATATAATACAATATAATATATTATAGTGTGTCAAACAGACCTTTAACTTTTTGAGTGATGATGGTCTAGAGGGATGTAGAGAAAGTAAAAATAATCGTGGTAGAACTTTTGCAATAGTTGATTAGCTATCATCACAAAGTTTAGGCTAATACAATAAAAATTAAGTAACTACCCTATATTTAAAAGAGCATTTGGAAATCAATAAATTTACTATTCAATTATTTTTAATCAAGAATAAATAATAAATTATCATTACAGTAAGATTCACAAGCTCAAACATCTTAAAAAAATGATAATTCTCAAGAAACACAAAGCTCAAATGCTTTTGAAATATTCTTAAAAAAAATAAACTAACTTCCTTTTATATTATTCTTTATTTATCTTTCTATAACTTTGTTGGGCTATATATATATATTAATATTTTATAGGTAAATTAACATATTGTATGTATAAATAAACTAACATGTCAACTAATGCTAAAAACAAACATGTAATAAAAAAGTAAAGTTTTGTAATATTAAAATAATAAAATTTTACAACCTAAGACTTTTTACATGTTTCTTATTTTGAAATTTCACCTTTTTTATTTTATAATTTTCTAAAGTATCAAGGTTATAAACCTATGTTCTTAAAACATATTCAATTTATTTATTTTACATTAAATATATATTATATAACAAAAAATATTATTTACATTTATCAAATTTCATGTGTTTAAAACTTTTATGTGATATTACATTATTATATTTACACCATCCATCATTTTTATGATCAAATTAAGTCAATGGATCAAACTTTAAAAAATTTAAAACAACAAAAATTATGTAAGTGAATATTTAAAAACTTTTAACTTTTATGATTTTATAATAAACAGTAGGGAATTAAGTGTTAATAACCAATTGAACATATCGTGGCCGTTGAACACTTTAGCCATTGATCCATTGGCTGAGTTGAAAAAAGACAAAAAGTGGGGTACCGTGTAACTCTTGCACGGTAGGCGGACCCTTTTCGGGTCCGCCAAGTCATCAAATCTTTCTCGTAGGCAGCTGTGTAGGGTATCTAAACTGATGAAAATGAAAGTAAGTTCATGCCATGAATTCGTTGGTAAAAGAATTTTTTTCATCTTTTTTATTTTCTGAACTATTAAGAAATAATAATATAAAAAAATATATTTTAATAAGAGTATATTAGATATACAATGACTTCATAAAACAAAAGATAAAATTTTAAATTTTATTAATAAATTTATTAAATATATAGAACCACTGAATATTTTGATGGGTATCGGCATTATTATTCCATAGTTGTTATGTGAGGTCGTTTCCCATTAAAATTTGGTACAAAAACGCAAGCTGATGAATGCAAATTTCTCACTATCTTCACCGACTCAGAGTCTGTGCCAGACACCAAATTGCACTAACAGTCAAAACATTGCATGCCCAAATCATCAAACTTGGTCTTCATCAATACGGCCCTCTACCCAATACCCTGATCGATGCTTACGGCAAATGCGATCTTGTTCAATATGCACACCACCTGTTGGAGGAAATGCCTCAAAGAGACCACGTCTCATGGGCATCGATTCTTACAGCATACAACCAAGCAAACCTCCCCCAGAAAACTATCTCCATCTTCTCCACCATGCTTGCCCTCGATAAGTTGCAGCCTGACCATTTCGTGTTTGCTAGCCTCGTCAAGGCATGCGGTAGCCTAGGTGCTACTAGGCTAGGCAAGCAAGTGCATGCCTATTTCGTGCTATCTCCGTTTTGTGATGACAATGTTGTTAAATCATCTTTGGTTGACATGTATGCGAAATGTGGATTACCCAATAATGCTCGCGCGGTTTTTGATTCAATCAAGTTGAAAAACTCGGTTTCTTGGACTGCCATGCTTTCTGCGTATGCTAGAAGTGGAAGGAAAAAGGATGCTATGGAGATTTTTGAGCAAGCTCCAGTAAGAAACCTGTTTCTTTGGACTGCTTTGGTTTCTGGACTGGTGCAAAGTAGGAATGAGATTGATGCGTTTTATTCATTTATTGCAATGAGAAGAGAAGGTGTGGATATAGTAGACCCTTTAGTTCTTTCAAGCATTGTTGGTGCTTGTGCTAATTTTGCAGTGTTACAGCTTGGAAAGCAGATTCATGGCCTTGTTATAGCCCTTGGCTATGAATCTTGCTTGTTTATAAGCAATGCAATTGTGGATATGTATGCAAAATGTAGTGATATAATTGCAGCGAAAGACATTTTTGGAAGAATGAGAAGAAAAGATGTGGTTTCATGGACTTCAATTATAGTTGGGACAGCTCAGCATGGGCAAGCTGAAGAAACACTGGCCTTATATGATGAGATGGTTTCAGCTGGAGTTAAGCCAAACGAAGTAACCTTTGTTGGACTGATTTATGCCTGTAGTCATGTAGGATTGGTTGGCAAAGGACGTAAACTTTTTAAATCTATGATTGAGGATTATGGGATTACACCCTCCTTGCAGCATTATACATGCTTATTGGATCTTCTCAGTCGATCTGGGCATCTTGATGAAGCTGAGAATCTCATAAAAGCAATGCCATTTGAGCCTGATGAACCAACTTGGGCGGCATTATTAAGTGCTTGCAAGCACCATCGAAACACTGAAATGGGAACAAGAGTTGCTAATCATCTGCTGAGTTTAAAACCTGAAGATCCTTCAAGCTACATACTGTTATCAAATGTTTATGCCAGTGCTGCTATGTGGCAGCATGTATCCAAAGTGAGAAAATTAATGTCAGTTATGGAAGTTAAAAAGGAGCCTGGATATAGTTACATTGAATTTGGAAAAGGAAGCCATATTTTTTATGCAGGAGAGACATCTCATCCTTTGAAGGATGAGATATTCGAACTGTTAATGGAGTTAGATGCCGAAATGAAAAGAAGGGGTTATGTTCCAGATACAAGCTCTGTATTGCACGATATGGAACAGAAAGAGAAGGAAAGGCAGCTGTTTTGGCATAGTGAGCGGTTGGCTGTGGCATATGGGCTGCTGAAGTCTGTTCCAGGGACTGTCTTAAGGGTAGTGAAAAACCTTCGTGTTTGTGGAGATTGTCATATCGTTATGAAAATGATTAGCAGTATCACAAAGAGGGAAATTGTTGTCCGGGATGCCACCAGATATCATCATTTCAAGGATGGGAAATGTTCATGCAATGACTTTTGGTAATTATATAATTTTGTTGTCAGTTGCCAGGATATTCATTATTCTAGTTCGACCTAATGGATTGTTTAGCGTGGCAGACTTGGGGGTTGTCTAGCGTGGCAGACTTGGGGGTTGTCTAGCGTCCCTCATGGTTCATTTAGGATCTGAACTTCCTGCGTCCCTCATGGTTCATTTAGGATCTGAACTTCCTGCTCACATCTGTTGGATTATGGCATTCCCAAAGATTAAATTTCTAAATCCATATTTGATGCTTCTATCCAACCATTCTTACACATTTTGACTGCACTCCCTTTTAAATTCCTGGGATAAATTAAACTTATTATCCCTTTTACCTTATGATCCACTACTTACCTCATTATGGTTGTACCTCTATAATAAAAGGCTTGACCTTGTTCATTGTACACTTGACAATATGACAAAGATTAAGATAGATTATATTATATTATTGTGCTGGTATAGTTTCTCTTATTTGTCTTTGTTATGTAACATTAACTAGATTTTAGAATTGTACTCAAGAAACTGTTTTCTAAAACTTTTTGCCCTGCAGGAAAAATAAAACAGTATTGATTTCTTTTAGATATGGTGTTTATCTCTTTCTGCTGCATTGTTGAGAAAGGTTGAAATTTTCTATTTGTGGAGTTTAATAATAATGTATGTAATTTCAATTTTGTCAAAATTTGAGCTGGAGCTTCTTGTCATGGCCTCACAGTGTTATGGTCACTTTGGACCAGTAGAAATTATGCTCTTTCAGAAAAGTTAATGTAAGAGCCTCAAAAAGTATTTTATGCCGGGCTGAAATTTTTCAGAGACATTTAGGCTTGTCATACAAGTGATGTTGTAGCTGTAGGGGACACACGAGTTGAATACTTTTTAGGATTTTTTTCTCGTTGGGGAACTGCCTACAGAAGGCTGTTTAAAGCTATAAACTCAACGAGAATTGGACAGACTTGGGAGCTTTTGTTCGAAATTGGAAGGGCGAAGTGCTGGTTGCTGCCGGAAATTGTGCTGTTTAGAGATGGCGATGGGGTAGGGTGAGGGTGGGGAGGCCTATCCAGTCAAATTAAAAATTTCGCCTGTATTCCTTACCTTATTCTCTAATAAATTTAGTGTGGTAGGAATAAAAAATTCCCATGTGAGAAATAATTTCTCCATTCTTACCCCATTTTCCATTTACTTATTTTACAATAAGTATGAAAATATGATTTCAGTAAATTAAAAATTAGATATTTAAATAAAATCATCACCATGTTATGAAGTATCTAAATTATTTATTAAAAAAAATCTTAAAGTTTGAAACAATATCTTGAAATAATATCAAAATTGAAAAATATTTAAAAAGAGCAACATCTTAAAAGAAAAAAGAAAATATAACAATGTTTTAAAGTTGAATAATAAGAATTATCTTGTAGGATTTTTTTTAGTTATAGCCTATTTATATTAGGTAAAAATAAACAGAATATTTATTAACCAACATTGTAAATTGATGAAATAAAAATTATTAAATAAGAATTAAAAAATATTTATATATAATAGGGATTGAGGTGGGAGTACAAAATCAAACATCACCCTATTAAGAATATGAAGATTATTTTTCCTATATTCTCCACCTCATTTCTTAAAAATTATTCAAAATTTTTCTCATTTAAGATGGAGCCCAAATACGTAGAAGATCTTGTCATCTCTAATTCTGCTTGTTTATTTTACTCGTTTATGGTGATGTTGATTTTTGTTACAATAAATAAATAAATAATAGGTTAGAGTGCAATGAAAATCTAACTGCTTATATATATAAATATATATTAGACCCCTAATAAGTGTAGTTTAGAAATTTACTCGAAAAGATATTTACCCTTGTTTCATATTTTTTTATGAAAGGGAATAAAAAGCGAGAATGTTCATGGCACCAACCTAGTAAATGCAGTGCATTAAGTTTTTGGGTGAACATCTAAATTTGATTAAAAAGAACAGAAAAACTCAGCGTGAGATCCGTCTACCGTTTCAACAAGATTAATCCAATGACGCTTTGTTAGAATAATAGATCTTGTATTATTTTACTTTATAACCTACTAAATCTAATTAAAAAAAATTAGTGAAATCCTATTGTCATATAATAAAACGCCGCTGATTGGACCCACTGCCGATGATGTGCCTGGCGGGTCTAACCTCAATTTTTCTCCGGAATCTCAGTCACCAATTAGCAATCACCGTCAGCTAGAATCGTCAAACAATCACAATTGACCAAATTTCAACATCTCTTATCTCACAGCACAGAGCCATAGAACTAGACTCCCGCCAAGTATTATTATTTGATCCAAAAACTATGACACATCGACTGCCACGTTGAGAGTAGGTCCCATTAACTCAGACACGCCAGAGATAAGATCCCATCAGATCAGCCAACGCCCATATATGTGACACGTGTTAAATAATCAACCCTTGATTAGCACATGAGAAATAGAAAGACGACGACGATATCGTTTTTTTCCCCATAAGGGTATTATAGCGCAGAAATCGGTACATCCGATCTAGACATCAGGATAAAGCCAAGGAAGCTGACCACATCCAAACGACGTTGACAACGAAAATGCCAACTCTGGACGTAACTTCTCTCTCCGTTTATAAAAAAAAAAAAATCCCATGTGTCAGTTATAAGATATAAAATCTCGTACAGCTCTTGCATCAGCGTGTGATTGCGTCTTATCATCCATTCGCTTCCTATCTTGATCTTTCTTCAAAGTCTTTGTGTTGTTCTGTCTGTGTTTTTTTTCTTGTAAGAAATGGCAACTGATACTGTGGTGGCTGAACACCGGTCGAGCAATAATGGGCATGGTTGCTGCGCGAAAGGGCCTGGGTATGCAACTCCACTCGATGCCATGTCTGGTCCTAGAGAGAAACTTCTCTATGTCACTTGTCTTTACACTGGTACATCTTCTTATTTATAATTTAGAATTAATATTAATATTATTTTGCATGTGTTCAGTGAAGCAATACTTTAAAACTTAGCTATGCAATTCAATTCGCGAGACCCAGATGGCGAGATTTTCCTAGATGCCTATAAACAATTTTTTGGATATTCACTTACATTTTTTTATTAATTTTAGAGACATCTGTGTTAATTCTGACTTACCGTTTGTATGAAAAAGGAAAATGAAAGTATTTGAAAAGTTATAGTACCATAAAGAAATCTTGTGGAAAAGGGTTACAAGAGATTTGAGCCGTATAAAGCTAAAATTTTATCTGAAAATTGTAAATTATTTTGATTCAGATTTATCTGGATGAAAGAAAAGCTGTTTCTATATTTTTCCAGTTTTGACAGTGAGATTGATGGTTAGGTGAAAACGATGTGTTTCGATTTTGAAGTTAGATTAGAGTTATAAATCATGCTTCTTGATGATTTATTGATGTAGACTACAGTGAGATTGATGGTTAGGTGAAAACGATGTGTTTCGATTTTGAAGTTAGATTAGAGTTATAAATCATGCTTCTTGATGATATATGATGTAGACTCCAAGTTTGGTTTATTTGTTTCGATCCTGTAATTCAATTTGTACTGGCTTTATATAAACTTATTTGGCTCATTAACAGACTTGCTGACCAGGTTACTTCTTCCCCTGTTGATTCTACTATTTTTCTATGTAGGTACTGGAAGAGAGAAGCCTGATTACCTAGCGACAGTGGATGCGGATCCTAGCTCTTCTTCGTATTCAAAAGTTATTCATCGGCTCCCTGTGCCATACATTGGCGATGAACTACATCATTCGGGATGGAATTCATGTAGCTCATGCTATGGAGATTCATCTGCTCAACGGCGTTTTCTTGTCTTGCCTTCTTTGGTGTAAGAAATCAACATCTACTTTATATTACAGGCTTGCATCTAATTCTCAGTGTAAGGAATACCAGATGAGTAATAAACTTAGAATTTGGCTTCTATTTTTGTCAAATCTAAATCTGAATATCATTTCAGATGCTTGATAATTCATTTTAGTCAATGAATATCGCTTCCGACTGAGGATAATGTTTTCATAGATTTACCTGGCAGACAAAACTTATTTGGCTCTAAACACAGTGATTGATTTTGAGAGGTCAAAATGTCCCCTAATTTGACAAGTTTTGCTCCTTTTTTTCTTCTAATAACTTAGTTTGCTCTACATTTGAGGATCCATCTGTTATATATAACTATTTTTTTCACTTCTTATCTTCCTTAACGTAGTTATCAATGTTATTGTTTGTCATTAACCAGATATAACAATGCACAATATTCATAACCTATATAAATTGTATTCCTTTGGGGTAAGTGAGGGCATCATCTAGGAAAATCAAAACACATTGCACGTATTATATAAATGCATCAAGATTTGTAAAGAAAAAGAATTTAAATAAATTATTGTTGTTACCTTCAGATCTGGTCGTATATACGTAGTTGACACACAAAAAAATCCAAGGGCTCCCTCTTTGCATAAAGTTGTTGAGCCTGCAGATATTGTACAGAAGACAGGATTATCTTATCCTCACACGGCTCATTGCCTTGCTTCTGGTGATATCCTGGTGTCATGCCTTGGAGATAAGGATGGAAATGCTGAGGGAAATGGATTTCTTCTCCTTGACTCAGAATTCAATGTGAAAGGAAGGTAAAACAATAGATTTGTGTAAACTTGAGCTACCATCTTGCTTTTTTCATGCTATTCACTATTCTAAATAATGTAAACTTGAGCTTAAAAAACAGATTCATGCAAGTGATGTTGGCAAATTATTTGAACAATGTGAGGCGGTGATATTCTTTGTCATTAGTTCAGCAAATAAAAAATATTCAGATATGATTGAGTTTTGAGCAAGCTCACATTAATCAAGTGACTGTATATAACCCTTTTTCATGCACATGTTTTCAGATGGGAAAAACCAGGCCACAGTCCTGCTTTCGGTTATGATTTCTGGTACCAACCTCGACACAAAACAATGATCAGCTCATCATGGGGAGCACCCCTGGCTTTCACCAAAGGCTTCAACCTTCAGCATGTCTCTGATGGTCTTTATGGGAGGCATCTGTTTGTGTACAGCTGGCCGGATGGTGAATTGAAACAGACATTAGATCTTGGTAATACAGGCCTCATACCACTGGAGGTAATTATCGTAAACAGGATATACAGTCAATTTTTCACAATTAACATGTGCCTATGGATGAACAAGCTTTCTTGGTCACACTTGTATGCAGATAAGGTTCTTGCATGATCCCTCTAAAGATATAGGGTTTGTAGGTTGTGCCTTAGCAAGTACCATGGTTCGGTTTTCCAAAACCCAAGATGGATCATGGAATCATGCGGTATGTAAATCTCTGTTTATGCCAGTGTGAGTGAATGGTTGGCCTTAAATTTTGTTCTGTTGTCTTGCACTATGATCTGCAGCATATGGTAATTAGCTATAACATTTCAGGTTGCAATATCAGTGAAACCTCTGAAGGTGCAAAATTGGATACTTCCTGAGATGCCAGGGCTTATTACTGACTTTCTGATTTCTCTTGATGATCGGTTTCTTTACTTCTCCAACTGGCTTCATGGAGATATTCGACAGTATAACATTGAGGATCCCAAAAATCCTGTATTGACAGGCCAAGTCTGGGTCGGGGGGCTGTTTCAGAAAGGAAGTCCTGTAGTGGCTGTAACAGATGATGCTCAGCCATATCAGTCTGATGTTCCAGAGGTCCAGGTCTGTATGATATTCATTTTTCTATTTAAAACTATAATGTTACGGTGTCGGCCTCTTATCAGCCGATGGGAAATCTGAAAATTCAGTATGTGATGATACTTTGTCAATTATAATGTTACTTGTGAAAATTTCTCTCCATTTGTACAATGTTTATAAATTCTATTCATTTTGTATAGGGGCATCGTTTGAGAGGGGGACCTCAGATGATTCAGTTAAGCTTAGATGGGAAGCGGCTCTATGTTACCAACTCGCTCTTTAGTGCATGGGATTGTCAATTTTATCCTGAACTCAAGGAGAAAGGATCCCACATGTTACAGATTGATGTCAACTCCGAGAAGGGTGGTATGGCTATCAATCCAAACTTTTTTGTGGACTTTGAAGCTGAACCTGATGGTCCTGCCCTAGCTCATGAGATGAGGTATCCTGGTGGTGATTGCACTTCAGATATATGGATTTAACCATCTTAATCTATTCTGGCAATAAACGGTGTCCATTATGTCCAGATAGGATACCGCTTTGATTGATGGGGTGATTACGTTTGTATGTGGAAGTCAGTGTCCATTCTGGTTCTGGAATAGCCAGTTTAAGATAATGGTTTGATTTATGCAGTAAATAAACTTTTTACTTTGTATAACTGCTCCTGATGAATGTTTTACTGTTAATATTGTTGATTCTTAAATGTAGAACACTTGCTTCAGAAATGAATTACCTACAAGCAATACGACTAATTTGCACAACTTAATAGTAACAATTTTTTAACGTATTTCCATGCTATTATAATGAATAACAAATAAAACATAATAAAATAAAGCTGCTAAATCTTAGATTCTCTTTGTCGCATATTATAAAGGGCATGCATCCTAGTACGGACAAAGCAAAGGAGGATATATTGCCCTCCTTTTTGTGGTTAATTACATTACAAATAAAATTAAAATGAATAGTCATAAATGAGCTTTGTGACAGTGCAAACTGAATTTCTTTAAAATAGGGGTTGGTAAAAATGTTTGGACAAGCTCAGGCCCATGGGTTTAAGGCTCGGTCTGCATCATGAAATCATGGATATGGGTTTAAAAATTTAAAGCACAATCCGAGTAGGCTTGCTTAAGAGCTTTTGCAAATTAAAAAAATTAAATTAAATTAAAAAATTATTTTTTAATTAAAAGAGTTAAATTCTTTGTTCCATTCCAGATTAACATCTTTTTTAATAAACATAAGTCTTGAGTTTCTGTGTAAATTACAATACATAAACATAATTAGTATCTAAAAAATAAATAACTTTAATTTATAATAATAAATAATAAGAAGAAAAGAAAAAGGAATAAAGAAAAAAAATACAAATATTTACTTAGAGGTGACAGGCTCATTCAAAGGAGCAATTAGTTTTTTTTTCTGTAATAATAATAATCATCTTATTTTAAGTATTTTTTAATTTATAGCTTAATTAAAAATTTATTTACTAAAATTATTAAAGACCCAAGTCTGGCCCAAGGATTATGATTTTCTCCTGATCTGATCATATCTTGAACAAATAAGTTAATTGTTGATTGGTAGTTAATAAATAAAAAAATAAAAGAAGTTGAATCTTACCTATACACTACCACTAAATGACACATGGTAGACGATCTTAAAAATCTAAGAAGAAATCAAATTAGGAGAGCAACCTTTTTCCTAGCCCAGACCTACGCAAGTTGGACAAACTTTCACCGGGCCTGGACCTAATTGCCAACCCTATTTAAAAAAAAAATGAATCTACTTTCAAGTATTTTAAAAGAAAAATTTCCATAGTCAAACTATCAATCTTAAGAACGATGCCTTACTCTGATCTGACAGAAGAATGGAAATAGTAATTGCAGACGAAAATCATGCTAATTAAAAACATTTTACTTGCCCCTACAATCATCCCTTCAAAACTCTCACTAGGAATAAACCATCTTCCCATTATGGCAACTCCATTTCCCATATATATATATGAAATGCTCACTAAAAGAGAGACGACGTACCTGGATTAGGAGGCCTCGGCTCCTGCCCTTGCCATTGTCGCAATAAACGAACCCAAGTGTATGAAGTGTATGTTGGGAAATTATGCTCTTTAAAAGCATATGTGTTTATTTAATTGTAATAAACAATTTTTCTGATTAATGAAATTAATGAGGTATTTTATTCAAATATCTTAATTGTATTAATATTTGTATTAAAGTCCATTTAATCATATTATATGTATTTATGTGATCACCATGTAGATTCACAGAAGACATAAATACAAGTTATCTTATGATTAAATAAATTTAGTTCGCAGTTGATAAATAAAGTTGGGCACTTTATTTAGGTATAGACTGTAATAAATTCATTGAATGAGTTGTCTTAATCATGTATGAATTTATTGATGTAGTACGACTACATTGAACAGGATCACATATGAGATTTAATTAACTTTGTAATAACTGTCAGATTTAATAAATCTCATAGACGTTGATTTTACTGTAATCTTAATCTTGAGTTAATTATGATTTCATGATTGTAATTGTTATTCCATTTGAGTTACCAATGGGCGCAACACAACCTTGTGGTCAAGATTACCCGGTATCTTGGTGGGAACAATTATGAGTATTGGAGTTATGAATTAATAATATAGAATTTGTACAACACATCTCTTGATAGGTTTTCGGCACTTGATCATAGAATTCTCTGGCCAGAGTGTGTCAACATATTTAGTATGTTGAAAATGATCATTAGAGAAAACCAGTAAGGATCAAGGAATAAGATGTTATTAAATTGATTAGATAGTTGAGATATCAATTTAATTAACGATGTGGTACAAATGATTGTGCAGTAAAGAAATCAATGTCGCTTGGGACGAATTATTATTTTAGCATACAATTATGGAAGTCAGTTCCAATCTTTTAGTGGAGTAGATTTGGAATTAAATAATTAGGCTAGTTTAATTACAGGCCTAATTATTGTAGCCACTATTGTATGTTCCCAAATGATCCCTGGGTTGGCTTATTTAATTGATTGCACCACTACTGGATTAATAAGCAAGATAACTAGCTATTTGGGTCAAAAACCTAATTATATCATTTAGTGGGAGGCTCCATTTAATTAGCTTATGTGTAAGGGGCCTTATATTATTTTACATGGTGGGTCCCTTATTAAAAGAAAAAGAAACGTGAGTTTTAAAAGATGGATTATTTGGAGCCTAGGGTTTTCACTAAAGGGAGATATATAATGCTTATTTTCTCTTAAGAAAAAAAAAAGAGGCCACTTTATACAGATCAGAGAATAAGATTTTTCTCTCCATTGTTGAGAGAAAAATTTTCTCGTGCTAGTTGCTTTGGTAGTGATAAAAGGCGCCCACACGTCAAGTGCAGATCGAACCTGAGTCATAACCTGGAAGATCATTGGGGACAGTTCGTGATATAACAATCGCGGTGGTGACAGATCGTGATCTAAGAGCCTAAATCACTTCAGCGGAAAAAGCCAACTCGAATTTTCAAGGTACGATTTCTAGAATACAAATTCATATATATTATATGAGAGCGGTCCTTTAAAGGTTTTATAAAAATTTAAAAACTTGATTTTTCACCAACAATACAACTGTTAGGTGCGTGTTAGGTTTGATTGTTAATAAATTACCACCAACGGAGACTAGCGAGGTACGACACATCTTTGTGGTCAAGATTACCTGGTATCTTGGTGGAAGCAATTATGGGTATTGGAGTTATAGATTAACAATATAGAATTTGTACAACACATCTCTTGATGGGTTTTCGGCACTTGATCATAAAATTCTCTGGCCAGAGTGTGTCAACATATTTAGTATGTTGAAAATGATCATTAGAGAAAACCAGTAAGGATCAAGGAATAAGATGTTATTAAATTGATTGGACAGTTGAGATATCAATTTAATTAACGATGTGGTACAAAGGATTGTGCAGTAAAGAAATCAATGTGGCTTGAGACGAATTATTATTCGAGCATACAATTATGGAAGTCAGTTCCAATCTTTTAGTGGAGTAGATTTGGAATTAAATAATTGGGCTAGTTTAATTACAGGCCTAATTATTGTAGCCACTATTGTATGTTCCCAAATGATCCTCGGGTTAGCTCATTTAATTGACTGCACCACTATTGGACTAATAAACAAGATAACTAGCTATTTGGGTCAAAAGCCTAATTATATCATTTAGTGGGAGGCTCCATTTAATTAGCTTATGTGTAAGGGCTTTATGTTATTTTACATGGTGGGTCCCTTATTAAAAGAAAAAGAAACGTGAGTTTTAAAAAATGCATTATTTGGAGCCTAGGGTTTTCACTAATGGGAGATATATAAGGCTTATTTTCTCAAAAGAAAAAAGAGAAGCCACTTTATACAGATTTGAGAATAAAATTTTTCTCTCTATTGTTGAGAGAAAAATTTTCTCGTGCTAGTTGCTTTGGTAGTGATAAAGGCGCCCACACGTCAAGTGCAGATGGAATCTGAGTCATAACCTGGAAGATCATTGGGTACAATTCGTGATCTAACAAGCGTGGTGGTGACGGATCGTGATCTAACAGGAATGGTGGTGGCGGATCGTGATCTAGGAGCCTAAATCACTTCAGCGGAAAAAGCAAACTCGGATTTTCAAGGTATGATTTATAGATTACGTATTCTTATATATTATATGAGAGCGGTCCTTAATAAGTTTTATAAAAATTTAAAAACCTAATTTTTCCCCAACAGTGTAGAAGATGAGGATTGTCGATGCAAGTAAGAATGTAATCCATGCTCTCTAGAATAAGTTCCAATTCATGTCGTCTCCTCCATCTCCATCTGTTGCTAAATAAGCTGTCATGAGGTTGAAAAGTTCCAGTATTGAGCCTATAATGATTCATTCATTTTTAGGGTGTCAATGATTATACGAAAGCAGCAAGTTAAGGACACTAGTGTTACTATCATTGTTAATGTGTGTGAGATCAGGAAGTGGTCACAGATCAAGATCAATGAGTTTTCATAGAAAACAATGGCTAGAAGCAAAGCTAGTTCTGTTGCCTGATGAACATAATTTATATACTTATTTTACCCTTAATTATATAATTACTAGTTATTTTTAATTAATTGAATTATTTTATTGAAAAGGGAATTAATTGGAGATTAAGAATTAAAAGTGCATAAAGAATAACAAGTTTGGGAAAGCATCAATCAAAGCCGTGACACAATTAAGAGTTTATAGGATGTGAAGCCAAGAGTAATTTGCACTAAAAAGGAATTTTAATTTTTCAAGTGACCTGGACGTGCATGGCATTGTAATGCATGGAAAGCAACTTAAAGTGACCCACACTTGGCTTTCATAAGTGGAAAAAAGAATCCTAGTGCAAACTTAATTGGTGAGCACGTGTGTGAGAGCAAAGAAATTTAAAAGGCCAAGCCCTTTGGCTTAAGAAATAACAAGGTCGGTGGGGCCCATTTTAAAGAGTAATATAAAAGCAAGCTTTTGGCTTTTGGAGAAGGACAGCCGCCAGAGGAAGAAAAAGGAAGCAAATGCGATTTGGCAAAGAGGAAAAGGAATAGCAGCAGCAGTTCGACTTCTCCATGGCTGTTTTTATTTGTTTTGTTGCTCTCAATTTAAGTATGTCTAGCTAATTTTTTTATGGAAAATTTATAATATTAGCCAAAAAATTTAGGCCTTTTTCTTAATTAACCATAGCAACTTTTTTCTATCAACATTAGCCAAATCTAAGTCTTTCTTCTCAAATTACCCTTTTTCACGGAACAAAACCAACTTTTCTCCGCATGAAACAAACACAACGCAGCAGCTTACCTTTGTACTTGATTAGTATTAAATATTGTTGAATTATCAAGCGAGAATATGTTATTTTATGCTTATGTTATAATTTATATTTGTGTTTATGTAATATATTAGGAATTATTAATTATGTTTTAAATATATTTAATTTTGTGTATTTTTATGTGTTTATTAGGAAAAATATTAATTTCACGTACTTCGAGGCTCCAAATAGAAAAATGGAGGTGAAATTTGGATTCCGGAGGTCCGAAAACCTTAAGATCGATCAAGATCGGCTTAAAATTGGGCTTGTATAAAAAAAAAGTTGACTTTTCCAGTTGACCGAGCACTGATTGGATGATGAAATGAGCTTACAATAGATATGAGTGCATGGGATAGTTGGCAATTTTGACTAAATCTCAACCATCCATGATTCAAGGGCTATGATTGTGCCACGTGGCAATGGTTGGTGAAGCAAGTGGGAGGATCCGAATCTTTGTATTCGGGTCGACCCGATCCACCCATTAACCTGCCAAATCTCAACCGTTCCTTGGGCAAATCGGACGAGTCAAATGATGCCACGTGTGATGTTGACTTTTGAAGTTTGACCAGCCATTGGATCTTGATCTAAAGGTTGTGAGGAGCACATGTATGAAGCTTATGATGGACCGCAAAGCACTAGATTAGGAATTTATTTTTCTATAAATATAGCCTCATTTTTAGGTTTTTAATGATCTCTCTACAACTCTCTTCTTCTCAAATTCTCTCCATCTCCTTGTAATCTTCATTTCCAGGTGTGTTTTTAATATTTTGTATAATTAATTTTATAAATAAAATTAGTTTTATTTCCAATTTTAGTTGTTTTTATTACTTTTAATTATAAGTAATTCAATTCTACTCCTTTTTATTTTAATTATGCTTAACTAAATAATATTAGTTAGGGGAAGGTGAAACTCTTAGGTAATAAATATGATTTAATCAAATTCTATTTTTAATTTTATAAATTAAATTATTTTCTATTTAATTTTATACATGTTTTATATTTTGAAAATTTGATTTATTGTAGACAAACAAATGAATTTGGCACAATAAATTCTTAAGATCTTAATATAAGGCATGGTGAAATGGTATTTTGACTTATTGTAGACAAAATGAATTTTGGCACAATAAATACTTAATCCATCATAAAATTAAAGGGAAAATAATAATAATTTGTATAATTAATCTTTTGGGTAATAAATTTAAATAAATTGGCAAAAAGAATTTATTAAGTTTTATTTATTCCTAAGAGTGGATCCATAACCCTAACTAGTTCAATTCCATAGTTTCACTTAAATTAAGTTATTTAAATTCAAGTTTTAATTTCAATTTTTAGATAAAATAAAATAAACAAATTAAATCTTTTCTCTGTGGATCGACCTCGGACTCACCGAGTTATAATACAACACGACACTCTTATACTTGAGAGTTTAATATTACTTTTAAGTTGTGTCAAGTTTTTGGCGCCGTTGCAGGGGAAAAGTTTTTATTTTGCTTTATTTTTCTGTTTTTTATTTTCTCTTTATGTAAATTTTCGTTTGTCCCCTTTTCTTGTTCTTAAATTCTCTTTTGACCCTGTCTCTTTCATAATTCTCGTTTTACCCCCAACAATTCTCGTTCTAGCCCAATTTTCTGGTAATTATGTTCTGATCCTAATAGTTTTCAGGCATTTCACTTTCATCCTAAATTGCTCAACTCTAAACTTTTAAAATTACAGTTTGGCCTTAAAATTAAAAATAATTTGCAATTGAATCCCTAGACGAAATTCCTCAAATAATCAAGACTTGGACTTATATCTTGGACATATTTTGGACATATTTGGACATATTTTGGACTTAATTTGGACAAAACTAACTTTAACTACTAACTCTAATTACTAACTTTTAACTTACTAACTGCTAACTCCTAATTTTTTTATTTCAGTTATTTAATTTTCTGCATTTATTTAATTTCGTATTTATTTATTTTCGCTTAATTGGTGGGTTCAACTACCAAACTAACTACTGACTCTAATTTTTATTTATTTAATTTTCAGTATTTTTTTTATTTTTCTTAATTGGTGGGTTCAACCACCATTTTTTTTATTTTATTTTATTATTTTGCATTTATTTATTATTTATTGTTAATTGGTGGGTTCAACCACCATTTTTTTTTCTTCTTTCTTTTTCTTTCTTTTGTATTTATTTTATAATTTATTGTTTATTGGTGGGTTCAACCACCAAAATTGTTATTTAATTCCTTTTGTATACTTATATTATTTGCATTTTTAATTTGTTATTAATTTGTGTAAATATTATCTTTATAACATAACTATTGCATGAGACGCTGGTCTCGAACTTCAAGTGGCAGGTTAATTCGTAGATCTCAATCTCCACCGCTAATCATGGATGAGAATCAAGGCGAAAATGTTTTGGGTGAACTTAATCTTCAAGTTGATCAAGGAGACAACCAATCTCAACATGGGCATGATTAGAATCAACCAAGAACACTGAGAGACTACATGAATCCAACCAGAACCGGAGCACCGTCGTGTATAGTATTTCCTCCAGAAGCATCTCGATTCTGGGCATGATTAGAATCAACCAAGAACACTGAGAGACTACATGAATCCAACCAGAACCGGAGCACCGTCGTGTATAGTATTTCCTCCAGAAGCATCTCGATTCAACTTTAAACCAGGTATTATCCAACTTTTACCAACATTTCATGGTTTAGAATCTGAGAATCCGTACTTGCATCTAAGAGATTTTGAGGAAGTTTGTAATACATACACAGACCAAAATTGTAGCATGAACATAATTAGATTAAAGCTTTTTCCTTTTTCATTAAAAGATAAAGCTAAAACTTGGCTACAAAACCTTAGCTCTGGATCAGTAAGAACTTGGAATAACATGCAAGAACAGTTTTTGAAAAAATTCTTTCCACCTCATAGAACAAATTCTTTTAAAAGGCAAATCACTTCTTTCACTCAAAAAAATGGAGAAACATTATACCAATGTTGGGATAGGTTTAAAGAGTTGCTTAATATATGCCCACATCATGGTTTTGAAACTTGGCAATTGGTCACTTACTTCTACGAGGGCTTAATACCCCAAAGTAGACAGGTTGTTGAAATGATGTGTAATGGTGAATTTAGGGATAAAAATCCTGAAGATGCACTAGATTACCTCGACCAATTAGCTGAAAATGCACAACATTGGGATACTGTTGGAACTTGTGAATTGACAAATAAGCAACAACCATCTCCATCTAGTGGAGGAATCCATAACCTTAGGGAAGATCATGATTTACAAGCAAAATTTGCATCCCTAGTTAGGAAAGTTGAAGCTTTGGAGCATAAAAAGAGTGATCAAGTAAAATCTGTTCAAGAAATTGCATGTAACATATGTAGTGCGAATGATCATTTCACCCAAGAGTGTCCCACTTTGCCTGCACTTAAAGAATGTCTAAATGATCAAGCTAATGTCATCAACACTTTCAATAAACCAAACCCATATTCACAGACTTATAATCCTGGTTGGCGAAATCATCCGAATTTCAGTTGGAGGAATAATAATAATGCACAATCTTCACAAGCGCTACCTCCACAAAATTTTCAAAATCCTCAGCCTTATCCACCATATGTTCCACCACCCTGGAAAAATCTGGAAGACACAATGCATTCATTCATCAGAAAGCAAGATGTTATTAACAATCAAAATGCACAAACTTTTTCTGATTTGAAAGATACTCTTGCTAAAATTGCTTCTGCACTCACCATTCAAGAAAAAGGAAAATTTCCAGCTCAACCACAACCAAATCCTAAAATTCAACAAAATCCACCCACATACCAAGTCAAGTCAGTTATAACTCTTCGTAGTGGTAAGGTTGTTGATAGACCTATGCCTGAACCTTGTGAAAATGATGAAAATTCAAAGGGTAAGGAAGGACTAAATGAACTTACACCTAGTGAAGAAGTAACTACTGTTCCACCTGAACCACCATTTCCACATGCATTGAATAAACTAAGGAAATCAAACCACTCTTCTGAAATTTATGAAATCTTTAAGCAAGTGAAAGTTAACATTCCTCTATTAGATGCAATCAAGCAGGTACCTTCATATGCCAAATTTTTAAAGGACTTGTGCACTGTTAAGAGGAAATTGAAGGTAAGAAAGAGTGCTTTCATGGCCGAACAGGTAAGTACAATTCTGTCTACTAATAATAAGTTGAAATATAAAGATCCTGGTTGTCCTACCATTTCTTGCATTATTGGTAACCACAGAATTGAGCATGCTTTACTAGATCTTGGTGCTAGTGTTAATTTGCTTCCATATTCAGTTTATCTTCAACTTAATCTTGGTGAGATAAAATCAACTTCAACTACACTTTTGCTCGCCGATAGATCAGTTAAAGTACCAAAAGGAATAGTGGAAGATGTTTTAGTACAAGTTGATAAATTCATTTATCCTGTGGATTTTATTGTCTTGGAAACTGAACCTGTTGTGAATAATTATAAACCAGTTCCTGTAATTTTAGGTCGACCATTTTTAGCAACTGCTAATGCTTTGATTAATTGTAGGAATGGTTTAATGAATTTATCCTTTGGGAATATGACTTTGGAATTGAATGTTTTCAACATGTGCAGGCAACCTAATGAAGAAAATGAGAATGAAGATGATTCTGATGAACAAAAGGAATTGGTTGAATCTTGTATCGAGGAAAATATTCAAAAAGGGGATTTTTCTGAACTTTCTAATGTTTGTTTAATTAATTCAATTGAGTCAAATAAGCAACTTGAACTTGACATTACTAATATAAATTCGTTGCTTGATTCTGTGCAGACTTCACAAAATTTTGATGACGAGTCAAAATTTGAGGAGTTTGGAAGTATTGAAAGGACAGAACAACAAGAAGCACCTAAAATGGAATTGAAACCTTTGCCTGAAGGATTGAAATATGCTTTTCTTGGAGAAGAACAAACTTATCCTGTTGTGATTTCTTCTACTTTAGCAAGTGACCAAGAAGGTAAGTTACTAACTGTTCTTAAAAAGTATAAAAATGCAATTGGATGGACTTTAAATGATATTAAAGGCATTAATCCCTTAATCTGCACACATAGAATTAATTTGGAAGAAAATGCTAAAACATGTCAACAACCTCAAAGAAGATTAAACCCACATATGAAAGAGGTAGTCAAAATAGAAGTCCTTAAATTGCTTGATGTGGGAATTATCTACCCTATCTCTGATAGAAAGTGAGTAAGTCCTACACAAGTAGTGCCTAAAAAATCTGGAATCACTGTTGTTAAAAATGAAAAAGGTGAATTAATTCCAACACGAATTACATCTAGTTGGCGCATGTGCATTGATTATAGAAAATTAAATGAAGCCACTAGAAAAGATCATTTTCCATTACCATTCCTTGACCAAATCTTAGAAAGAGTAGCAGGACATCCCTACTACTGTTTTTTAGATGGATATTCAGGTTATTATCAAATTCCTATAGCACTTAAGGACCAAGAAAAGACCACATTTACATGTCCTTTTGGAACATTTTCATTTAAAAGAATGCCATTTGGGCTTTGTAATGCTCCTGCAACATTTCAAAGATGTATGTTAAGCATTTTTTGTGCTATGGTTGAGCATTGTTTAGAGGTCTTTATGGATGATTTGACTGTGTTTGGGAATTCTTTTGATGATTGCCTTGATAATTTGGAGAAAGTTTTAAAAAGATGTGTTGAAAAAGAACTCGTGTTGAATTGGGAAAAATGTCACTACATGGTTACTTCTGGAATTGTTTTGGGTCATGTTGTTTCTATTAAAGGAATTGAAGTTGACAAAGCAAAAATTGAAGTCATATCTAAATTGCCACAACAAAAAACAGTTAGAGATGTGCGATCCTTTTTAGGACATGCAGGATTTTATAGGAGGTTTATAAAAAACTTTAGTGCCATATCTAAACCACTTTGTAACCTCTTATTAAAAGATGCACCGTTTGAATGGAATGATGATTGCCAAAAATCTTTTGAAAAAATAATTTGTCTTTTAACATCTGCACCTATTATGCAATCTCCTGATTGGTCTTTGCCATTTGAATTAATGTGTGATGCGAGTGATTTTGCGGTTGGTGCTGTTTTAGGACAAAGAAGGGATGGTAAGCCTTTTGTGATTTATTATGCGAGTAAGACTTTGGATAGTGCTCAAATGAATTATTCTACAACTGAAAAAGAATTACTTGCTGTGGTATTTGCATTAAACAAATTCCGTTCATATTTGCTTGGCTCTAAATCTGTTGTGTTTACTGACCATGCTGCTGTAAGATATTTGATGAGTAAACAGGATGCCAAACCGAGACTAATTCGTTGGATTTTGTTACTACAAGAATTTGACCTTACCATCAAAGATAAAAAGGGTGCTGAAAATGTTGTTGCGGATCATCTATCAAGACTCACATCCGAATTCTGCAATGATATAACACCTATAAATGATTCTTTCCCTGATGAATTTTTATTTTCTGTTACTTCAATGCCATGGTATGCTAACATTGTTAATTTTCTTGTTACAGGTAAAATGCCTTTGCAATGGAATGCTCAAGAGAAGAGGAAATTTTTGGTTGAAGTAAAGAAATTTTATTGGGATGACCCTTATTTGTTCAAATATTGCCCAGATCAGATTTTTCGACGATGTATTCCTAATAATGAGGTAAGTAGAGTCATTAATTTTTGTCATTCTGAAGCATGTGGTGGTCACTTTTCTTCAAGAAAAACTACAGCTAAAATTTTGCAGTGTGGATTTTATTGGCCTACCATGTTCAAAGACACATATGAATTCTGCAAAAGTTGTGAAAAATGTCAAAAATTGGGATCAATTACAAAAAAAAACATGATGCCCTTAAATCCCATACTTGAAATTGAAATATTTGACTGTTGGGGAATTGATTTCATGGGTCCATTTCCATCATCTTTTGGATTTTTGTATATATTAGTTGCAGTTGATTATGTCTCAAAATGGATTGAAGCAATTTCTTGTCGAAATAATGATAGTAAAACTGTGGTTAAATTTTTAAGGGAAAATATTTTAAGTCGATTTGGAATCCCTCGAGCCATTATCAGTGATGGAGGTAAGCATTTTTGTAATAAGTCATTTGAGTCTTTAATGAAGAAATATGGAATTACACATAAAATTGCTACCCCTTATCATCCTCAAACAAATGGTCAAGTTGAATTAGCAAATAGGGAGATAAAACAAATTTTGGAAAAAACGGTTAACCCAAACCGAAAAGATTGGTCTCTTAGACTTAATGATGCACTTTGGGCTTACCGTACTGCATTCAAAACATCTTTAGGAATGTCACCTTATCGGTTAGTTTATGGTAAACCTTGTCATTTACCTGTTGAACTTGAAAATAAATCACTTTGGGCTATTAAAGCTTTTAATTCAAATTTGGATGATGCTGGTAGTATGCGAAAATTGCAATTGAATGAACTTGAGGAGTTAAGGAATGATGCATATGAAAATTCAAGAATCATTAAGGCAAGAACAAAAGCATTTCATGATAAAAGAATTTTTCGAAAAACATTTGAGATTGGTCAAAAAGTGTTGCTTTATAATTCTCGTCTTCATTTATTTCCAGGGAAGTTAAAGTCAAAATGGAGTGGCCCATTTGTTGTAAAAAATGTATATTCATATGGGCCTATAGAAATTGAGAATCCAAAGAACGGGGTGACATTTAAAGTTAATGGTCAAAAATTAAAACCATATCTGGAACATCATCCACGTGACGAGGACACCGAAATTAATTTGGGTGACCCACCAATTCTTGATTAAGTCTTTAATGATTGATTTTTTTTTTTACTATTATTTTGCCGTTTCATTGTTTGATTTTTTTTAGATTGATGCACTGTACATATTGTTTTTAAATCAGTTTTCTTGTGTAAGCGTATTTGTTTGACAGTTGTACATTCTCTCATCAATTTTCATTTTACATCATGAGCACCTCAATGAGAAAATACATGTTCGCACATCTTAAAAGATTTCATCGTGTGAAATTTCACTTAAGAGGCCTGATTCAAAGCTGTAAATCACATCGACTTTCGGATCTGCAAGTACCAGAATTTGTGTCCTATGTTGAGGATCTAGAGGGACAACTCAGAAATATAGAGAGAGGCATATATGAATTTCAAATGGAGCTTGAGGTTAACTCAATAAGAGGACGAATGTAAGTTCATTTTCCTTTTATATTGTGTGTTTCTTTTTGCTCGCTTTCACGTTTGATTTGATTTTGCAGATTTGATTTTGGTGTGTTTTAATTTATTTTCCCGTATAAATGGCGGATAACGGTACTCCGTGACTTCTTAAGTCGGTATCTTCAGTTTCCCACAATAACTGAAACCCCAAAATCAAACATGGAAGAAATACAACATAAACTCCATAAACATTTTCCTTCTCTCCCTCAGAATGCCCTCAAGAAAATTTACAAAGCTCGTTGTGAACGACTGCGTTTATTAATGATCAATGGCATTCCTTCTGACATTCGTTGGTTTATTGAAGCAAAGGTCTGATTAGCAGGTGAGTTTTCTGATCCATTTGTTTCTTACATGCCTGGTTTTGGTAAAAATACGTTTGCTAAGAAAAGGAGAGCTAAACGACTTGGCTCAAAATGTCATAACTGTGTAAGACTTGGTTGCAAACGACCGAATTGTAAATCTTTAGGAATGGTTTCTGATACTCGTGAAGATAAAATTAAATTCGTTAAAGATGGCATGAGTAAAGAGTCGTTGGATGATATCTTACGATCTCTTGAGACGCATCGAAGCGGATTGGTGCAACGTGAGATTTACAATTTGTGGATACTATTCCAAAAACAAAGTGCACAGTTAAGTCTTGGGAATCTGACTCAAAAAGACCCTGTTTGCCAGTTTATAAGAAAACTGGATGGGAAGCCGATCCTCGATCCATAGAGGGCGTTCAAGCCGTTACTGGACGTAAAACCAGAGGAAGATGTGAGCCACAATCACAACTACCAGTAAATATCCTTTCCTTTCACTGTTATTTTACTTTACTGTTATTTTATCATTTGCATTATTGCATTTAGCGGTGTGATTTTATATTTAATAAACATTTGTTTTCTTTTACTGTTTGCTTTTTCTAATCATTATTTTCTTTTTATTATTTTTTTTTGTTTTGAATTATTGAGCCACGAGCTTTACTCATCATTTGAGAAATATGCCAACCCATTTACAGCTGTTTCTCATTATTTATGTCACCAAGATCTTTAAATATGAGCTCGTTTTTCAAACACTCACAACTTGTTTTTGAAAAGTTAGTCCAATGGCAGCATCTTCGAGTAAACAATTCAAAAAAATTTGTGTGCTTTATGGGTATCACTATGGAAAGTACAAAGAGTTCGTTCAGGCAGCTGTAGATCTTGGTCGTGTCATAGCAGAGAGGAAACTGCATCTTGTATATGGAGGAGGTGAACGAGGGTTATCAAGACTTGTCTCAGAAGCTGTTTTTACTAGAGGAGGCCAAGTACTAGGCATCATTCCAAAAGCCATGAAACCGCTTGTGTGCATGTCTGGCCCACCAATTGGAGAAGAATTAGTGGTATCAAGTATGCAAGAGAGAATTTCGGAAATGATGAATCATGCTGATGCTTTTATTTTCTTGCCAGGAGATCTTGCAACTTTTGAGGCACTAATTACATTTGCATCTTGGGCCCACTTGAACATTCATAAAAAACCCATCGGTTTGTTAAATGTTAATAATTTTTATGATGGCTTGCTAACTTTTATTAACCATGCAATAAAGAATCATTTTGTTCCATATTCTGTAAAAAAACTCTTTATCTCTGCTTCTACTGCTAATGAGTTACTTGATCTTTTACAAGCTTATACACCAGAGCCAGATCCAAAGGCTTTTGCACTGAATTGGTCGACGGATGATGGTAGCGGTAACAGTAGCAGTGACAAAAAGTGCGATTTAGATTTAACTCTCCGTCTGTAAATATTTTCTGTTTTAGTGTTCATGTGCTGTCTTCTAAACTCTTTCTCTTTCCTTTTAAAACATTGAGGACAATGTCTTTTTCAGGTTGGGGGGAGGGAATAGTTGATAATTATGGAATGTCTTGGTCCTAGTGATGTGTTTACAAAAAAAAAAACAACAAAAAAAGAGCAATTTTTTTTCTGTAAAGACTAACCTAGGACAAATTTGAGTCGAAGATGGCAGGATATAGAGAGTGTAGTACCTCTAGAAACGCATCTTCTTAGTATTAAGGGTGTTGTTAAAAAAAAAAAAAAAACTGACTTTTTCTTCATCTTTGTTATCCTCTTTTAAGCTTCTGCATCAAGTTCAGGTGAGACCTCTTCTTCTTCTTCTTCTTTTATTATTCTCTTGTATTATTATTATTATTATTATTATTGCATATTTGTAAAATTATAAAATTTTAAGATAATGTTTAGATTAGGTTGTGGGGTGGGGATAATTGATGTATTTTTTTTTGTTTATGTGTGTTGTTTTTCTCTTTGTGTGTTGTTTTTCTCTTTTCTCTTTTCTTTTCTTGGTTAAAAAAAAACAAAAAAAAAATTTTGTTTTGTGTAGGATGGCTGAGTAAAGAGTCAAAACTTTTGAGACGCATTCTAATAGTCTTGTTATATTATATTTTGATTTTAAAATTCATAGTAAATTGTTTTTGTTCCCTTTTCTTTGAATTACTTGAATTTGTGAACTCTCCACTTGGTTATTAAGTTATTTAATTGTTTACTCATTTAACAGGTATTATTGAATCATTCTTCACACACACATTATGACACATACTAGTGGGTTGTAAGTTAAAATTTCACAGCATTTAGTTCTTTTGATTTATTAGGAATAATATCTAAGGTAGTAGAAAGTGTATATTGCAAAAAAAAAAAATACAAAAAAAAAAAATACAAAAAAAAATGTTTTTATATCTAGAAACTCGAGTAATTAAGTCCGTATGGGTGCTTCAACACCTAGTGCCCTAAGGCCAACTGGTCTGGGAGTCACAGACCTAAAGCTCGCTACATGGGTAATAGATATATTGTTTGTTTATTAGAAACCTGAGTAATTAAGTCCGTAGGGGTGCTTCAACACCTAGTGCCCTACGGCCAACTGGTCTGGGAGTCACTGACCTAAAGCTCGCTACACGGGTTAGAAATGTAATATTTTAAAAATATGTGTGAATAATCTATTGCCTAAAAGATATAATTTCTAATAAATTTTGGAACGAAAATGTTGTTTTTCTTTTAATGAAGCCCCATAAGTATTGTGTTAATTACTTGAGCACAAAAGAAGGTTTAATGATATTCTGGATAATGAGTGAACATCAATGTGGTAAAGAAATTTAGGAGAGTTCATGTATTTGGTAATTTAGAGGATAGATGAACAACTATTAACTTGCATGTGAATTTTATAAATCTTAATTTAATATAACGCTTTAATTGCTAGAGGACTAGCAATAAGCTGGTTGGGGGGTGTGATTAGTATTAAATATTGTTGAATTATCAAGCGAGAATATGTTATTTTATGCTTATGTTATAATTTATATTTGTGTTTATGTAATATATTAGGAATTATTAATTATGTTTTAAATATATTTAATTTTGTGTATTTTTATGTGTTTATTAGGAAAAATATTAATTTCACGTACTTCGAGGCTCCACATAGAAAAATGGAGGTGAAATTTGGATTCCGGAGGTCCGAAAACCTTAAGATCGATCAAGATCGGCTTAAAATTGGGCTTGTATAAAAAAAAAGTTGACTTTTCCAATTGACCGAGCACTGATTGGATGATGAAATGAGCTTACAATAGATATGAGCGCATGGGATAGTTGGCAATTTTGACTAAATCTCAACCATCCATGATTCAAGGGCTATGATTGTGCCACGTGGCAATGGTTGGTGAAGCAAGTGGGAGGATCCGAATCTTTGTATTCGGGTCGACCCGATCCACCCATTAACCCGCCAAATCTCAACCATTCATTGGGCAAATCAGACGAGTCAAATGATGCCACGTGTGATGTTGACTTTTGAAGTTTGACCAGCCATTGGATCTTGATCTAAAGGTTGTGAGGAGCACATGCATGAAGCTTATGATGGACCGCAAAACACTAGATTAGGAATTTATTTTTCTATAAATATAGCCTCATTTTTAGGTTTTTAATGATCTCTCTACAACTCTCTTCTTCTCAAATTCTCTTCATCTCCTTGTAATCTTCATTTCCAGGTGTGTTTTTAATATTTTGTATAATTAATTTTATAAATAAAATTAGTTTTATTTCCAATTTTAGTTGTTTTTATTACTTTTAATTATAAGTAATTCAATTCTACTCCTTTTTATTTTAATTATGCTTAACTAAATAATATTAGTTAGGGGAAGGTGAAACTCTTAGGTAATAAATATGATTTAATCAAATTCTATTTTTAATTTTATAAATTAAATTATTTTCTATTTAATTTTATACATGTTTTATATTTTGAAAATTTGATTTATTGTAGACAAACAAATGAATTTGGCACAATAAATTCTTAAGATCTTAATATAAGGCATGGTGAAATGGTATTTTGACTTATTGTAGACAAAATGAATTTTGGCACAATAAATACTTAATCCATCATAAAATTAAAGGGAAAATAATAATAATTTGTATAATTAATCTTTTGGGTAATAAATTTAAATAAATTGGCAAAAAGAATTTATTAAGTTTTATTTATTCCTAAGAGTGGATCCATAACCCTAACTAGTTCAATTCCATAGTTTCACTTAAATTAAGTTATTTAAATTCAAGTTTTAATTTCAATTTTTAGATAAAATAAAATAAACAAATTAAATCTTTTCTCTGTGGATCGACCTCGGACTCACCGAGTTATAATACAACACGACACTCTTATACTTGAGAGTTTAATATTACTTTTAAGTTGTGTCAGTACTCGTGAATCATCAACGACGGCAACAAATAATAGTAAAAGTCAGTAATAATTTATCCAGATCCAACATTAATCGACATCAATTACTGGTATGAGTTATTTTCTCAGCTTTCTTGGTGAATCTAAATTCTGGGACGGGCTACCTGTAGCAATAACAGTTGGTGCGACAGGCACCTGTCGCCCAAGCCTGTCGCCCAAGCTTGGGCGACATGCACCTGTTGCCCAAGGCTTGGGCGACATGCACCTGTCGCCCAAGGCTTGGGCAACAGGCAGCCCGTAGCCGGTCCCAAGCTTTTTTTTTATAATATTAGGTAATTTTTTTTTATAATTTCGGATCTAAGTAATTTTTTTTTATAATTTCAGGTATAATAGATTCAGTTGTACTTGAATTGTGTTACGATGGTTGGTGGGAGACATTAGATGATGGCCGTATGGAGTATGTGAATGGTAAAAATCGAGCTTTTTTGGTTGGGAAAATTTGTCTGTTTGATCAGTTATTGGCAAGAGTATACGAGGTGTTACAAATAAACCCTAATGAATATAGTATTACAATGAAGACAACTTTGAGGTCTAGTAACACATTATATCGTATATCTGCACTGCCTATGGATATATTTGATGATGAAATGGTGAGGGTTGTGTTGCATATGGCATCCAACGTAGCCAATTTTGGATGCATTCCTATATTCGTGACCACATCACCTCGAGTTCCGAGTGAAGGTATTGAGCCGCATGTCGATACAGAAACTTCGTTTAGAGCAAATATGTCTGGCGCCGATAATGATGAGGAGGTGTTGCCAAGGACAGTATCGCTACAACAATATTACTCTCCAATCCACGACAATTATGACAACATTGAGGATAACAGCGTTACGTTACAGGATGTTGGACCAACGGTATTCCCAATAATGACGTCGTTGGAGCAACGGTATTCTCCATATCACAACAATGATTTTCGGGACAATGATGATTTTCATGATGAGGCAGCGGGGGATAATGTTTGTGTAGAACCTTCTAATAATACGAGGGGCACTCATTTCAATTATGATGGTGATGATGGAGGAGCCGGTCCTTCGAATGTTCCGTCGGATCAGCATGAGGATGAGTATGAAGATAATGCTCCTGTGAATAACAGAGGCAATAGACCTATTCCTTCTATGGTTGGGTCGAGAAGGAGAATTGATCCTCTTACAAGTCTTGCTCCAACTTTGCCTTCGGACACGGTTGCTCCAAGCTTTGTTAGCAGTTGTGACTCAGATGATATCAGTGTGGGTATGCTATTTGCTGAGAAGAGTGAGTTTATATTACAACTACGCAAGGTGGCCTTTAGAGATAAGTATGATTTCAAGATTGCACGGTCTACTACGACACGTTTTGAGGCTCACTGTTCTTCAGAATCATGTAAATGGCGTATTCGCGCAACTAGATGTTCGAACGAGCAAAATGTTCCTTGGGTGGTGAAGAGAATTGACAATGTACACACTTGTCATAATGATGTATTGGTTGATGGACGTCATCAAGTAAGGAGCCGGGTTGTCGGTCATATTATCGCAGATAAATATGTTCAAGATAAGAGGATTTATACTCCGAATGACATAAGAACAGATATGCAACAGCAATACGGTGTTCAGTTAACATATCAGCATGGATATCGGGCGAGAGAAGTTGGTCTTGAAATAGTTCGAGGCAACCCTGCAGAGTCATATAACTTGCTCCCGAAATACTCTCACGTACTAACTACAGCGAATGACGGTACAGTCACTCACCTCAAGCAGGATGGAGATGGTAATTTCTTGTACTATTTTGTGGCACTCAGATCTTCTATCAAGGGTTTTATGCAGTTCATTCGGCCTGTCATTGCTGTAGATGGTACTCATCTAAAGGGACTATACCGTGGAAGCATGTTCGTGGCAACATGTCTTGATGGTAATAATCAATTGTATCCGTTAGCCATTGGAATCATGGATTTTGAAAACAATGATGCTTGGGAATGGTTTATGATGAAGTTACACGGAGTGATTGGCGATAGACCTGAGTTGGTAATCATCTCTGATCGATGCACTGCCATTAGGAGAGCCGTTCTTAAAGTATTTCACAATGCAACTCATGGTGTTTGTTTTTACCACGTGAAAGGTAACATTAAGTCACAGTTTAGAATGTCCAAAGCTCTTTGGGATCAATTTGAGCCTACCTTTATTAATGCAGCAAAAGCATATGGCCACGAGGAATTTAAGAGACAACTTGAAGGGCTGTGGATGATCCACTCTGGTGCGGCTGATTACCTAGAAAATAATGTCGGTACGTGTAATTGGGCAAGATCTCAGTTTGAAGGTAGGAGGTACAACATACTTACCACAAACATCGCAGAGAGTGTGAATTCTTTCATGAGGGAACCTCGAAAATTTCCTGTAACTCATCTTGTTGATCACTTTAGGAAAACATTACAGCAATGGTTTTATGATCGGAAAATTGTGGCTGAATCAATGACTACTCGGCTAAGGACATGGGCGGATGAAATAATCACTGAGAGAAGAACTATAGCTGAAAGAATGAGAGTTCAACCGGTGTCACCGCATCGATTTCAAGTTGTAGGCGGTGGGCTTAAGGAAGGTTTGGTTGACTTGCAAAAGAGAACTTGCACCTGCAGAGTGTTTCAGCTTGATCAGCTTGTATGTGCTCATGTAATTGCGGCGTGTCTAACACACCGGGTGGATTTTATTAGCCTTTGGTCGGACTTTTACACTACAGAATCATTGGCGATGGCTTATGCACAACCAGTGGAGCCAGTTGGTGATATGGCTGATTGGGAAGTTCCAGATGAAATTCAGGAGATGCAAGTATACCCACCAGTTGAGTCACCACAACCTGGCCGTCGTAAAGAGCTCAGAATACCCTCGGCTGGCGAGGACGTTAACCGGCGGACTGTACGATGCGGGCGGTGTCATGAACTAGGCCATAATCGTAAGCGATGTAAGAATCCCATTGCGTCGACTTCAAGCTAGATGTATTTTCTGTGTTATGTGTCGCTTTAAACTTTTATTATTTTTAGTGTTTCGTTGGTTATAATTGTTATTTATTTTTGTGTATTGTACACTTATATGTCATACAACTTTATTTTATTTTAATTATTAAAATGTGAGCATTAAAATGATATAAACTTAAGTGCGCAAATTAAAGTAAAAATTCAAGTTTGAACATTTAAATTACTACAACCGTTTATAATACAATATCGTCATTAAATATGTCAGCCGCAATCTTCTTTCTAAAGTACTGGACATGCCTAGCGTCAAACTCTAATCTAAGCCCGAATATTAAATACATCGTAACCATCAATACAAAAACACCGCAATCGCCAGTTCCGGGCTCTTGTTGAGGCGCGCTCTTAACTGCTATAACTTTCCAGGGGTCTGCACTCCGCAAGTCAGGTCGAATGTTGTAAAAGCCAACATATTCCAACCATCGCGGGAATATGACCTCAAGTGGCTTGAATGTCAACCTGTACCTTTTGTCGTCGCGAAATGTGAGCAATGAGTCGTAAATCCATACTCTATTTTTCCGAAAGTCAACTCGTGCTAGGACCCAATGCTCGTTGTCCAAGTTAACAGGAATGATTAACTGCATATAAAATTTGAAAAACATGTTCGTTATATACGAAGTTGAAACAGAAACCAGGCAAAAACGTCAACTGGAATATTGAAATATAATAAAATACATACCATATCAACATCCGTCATTGATTTGGACAGTGTGTGCTGTCGCCCACACAGATAACTATTCATGCGGTCGTCGAATTCTAATGAATCAACCTCACAATTCCCGTTGTTCCATTGCTGCTTCAAGAACACCTAGTACATAGACAACCAAGAAATGCATAAATTAACAAAACTAAAATGTAATAATTAAAAAAAAATTAAATAGCATTTATAAGTTTTTTCGGCACGTTACCCAAAACCATGTGTCAGTATGTGTGACACGTTGAACTAAGGCATTTGGAAACTGTCGTTGCTTTGCGCTAATCAAGCGGAGATACTCGTGAATGTGCTGTAGAGAAACATAAACATTACGCTGTAAAAGCAAAATTTTATACACAAGTCGACAACACTCTAAAATATTCTATAGTATAAATACCTCATCGCCTAGCCATCCCAGCGAGGCTGTACCCAAAATGATTTCAAAGAATGACCGCGGGTGCCGCTGTCGCCAATCCATTGTGATATCACCAGAGAACCATCGATCAAACTCAGCAAACATACTAGCGTCCTCAAATCCCCGCAGTGGATTTACATCCACATTCGTACTCATGTCAATCGCATGCTCCATGATTTGGGGTCGAGGTAAAGGCTGCACGTTCTGTCCTCTCCTGGCTGGAGGAATCACGAACGGACTGTTATAAACATACGACGGTATGTACGCACGGCCGAACTTACTAACGCGTGGAGGCAACTCAGTGAACACCTGCACGCTCTCCCCACTAACATCCCCGTAGAAACTATACAATGACGTGGGCGTAGACAAATTTTGATTGCCCACGTCAGTATACACTCCACAATCATCCGGGGCCTGTCCATTCGCAAAGAAGAAAAAATTAAACAACTATAAAAAAAAAGTTAAACCAACATAATTAATAAATTTAAAATTGCTCACCGCATACGAGCGTGCAGTGGGAGAATCATTATTTCGACGTTTAGAAAATGTGTCGATAAAGCCAACAACGGTTTCTGTAAAATCTTTTAACTCTGACTTTATTTCATTAACATTACGATCAAGCTTCTCCACGTTACGATCAAGCTTATCCAACCGTCGTCGGACGTAATCATTAAACTGCTTTGTCCTTGACTGTTACAAAAGAAATAAAAACTCTAGAATAACAATAAAACAATAATAAATTATAAAGGAAAAATATCATATATTATTTACAATAAATACCTCACGTGCGTCATCAGAGTTGTCTGTTTGCTCCTGGTGGTCATCAGCAGGCACCTCAACCTCATCCTCAGAAGTGTCATGACGCTGCTCTGGTTCTGGTATTAGGTTTGGTATGTCGTCATGATCGTCATGCTCGTCTGATTGCCTTGTATCCGACGGCATCGCATTGATTGAGGGTTGGTGCTGTATAAAGTATTATTTAAAATTAATGAATGAAATGTAAACAATATCGATTAAAAATTTTATTGTACTTAAAATATACCAACCGTATGAACCCAGTCTGGAATGCTTGGCTTGTAACCCTTCAAAGAGAGCCAATATTTTTTGCTACTCTCATTTGAAGTTGGCTCAAGAGTTTGTGAAAAGTCCTCCTGCCATAAATTCAATTAAAAATAGTGAGTGCATATACAAAACTTAAATTTAGTAAAGTTAAAAAAATAATTAATACATATTACTTACAAGACGAGATTCGTCGTTAAAGAACACATAAACCTCCGCAAAGTTGATGGCAGAAGACGCCATGGGCTTCCATTGCAAAATGCGGGGAATTTTGTTTTTCGTTTTGACAACCCACGTTGATGGCATACCTCCGATTGCTTCGTAAATCCATGCCTGCAACAACTTTTATTTTAATTCAAATAAAACAACTATCAAATTTTTAATACTATAAAACTTATTAATTTAAAAAACGCACCTGAACCCCAGCCGTAAAGCCGTAAAGCCGTAAAGATTGTATTTTTCGATGTTATGATCTGGATTTTGCAACCGAGTCCTCTTAAATTTCTCATTTCTGTCGGACAATGCAAAGTCAAGACTGTCGTAAATTATTTTCCACGACAATAAACCCCATGGACGAGTTCGGAAGAATTCTATGTCATCAACGTCGTCAAGCCAAAACCAGTTGATTTGAGCGTTATTTTTTTTTTGCATTGAGTACTCTGTCCGCAAAATAAAACAGCGCAATTTTTAATGCGTCCATATCATCCATTTCCTCGAATTTCAACGAGGAAAATTCTGCATCGAATTCCTTCACATACATCTTACGATGCAAACCGCCAAAATACTTATTTCGTAGCCTCTGCTGCCCCGTTTTATCATTCATTTGTTCGCTCGAACTCGCAAATGAAAGTCCAGTAACCAAGCACCATTCGACAACTGAGAAGCGAATCAAATGCCCACCAATTTCGAACCATAACTGATCCTCAGGGCTATCTTCTTCAGGGGCCACTTGCCTCAGTAAAAGATTGTGCAATATTACCCCACTAAATGGAAAACTTCGACATTCCAAAAAATGCCCAAATATATCCTTTTTGAACATATTCAACTGCTGCTTTGTTAATTTTTCTTGGATCACTTTCACGACCGAAGATAACTTACACATACTCGTAATTCGACCAGGAAAGTGATCGGCATAAGGAATATACATCTTGCCAACTTCAATATCCGGTGAATCAGATTTCGCCATGTATCTGTAATATTTATAAAATTATTACATTATATTAAAAAAAATTAACTTAAAAAAAACACTTTTCGTGCGACGGGCGTGCCGTCGCACGAAATCTGGTGCGACAGGAACTCCCTGTCGCGCGACATCTCTTTCCCTTCTCTTCTCTTTCTCTTCCCTTTCCCACATGGATCTCACCCACCACCGCCATTAAAGACTACCAACAACACCACCACCAACAACAACAACAACAAAAAGCCAAACAATAACGACAATAATAACTCACCTTGGGTTTTCAATTTTTTCCTTTGATTTTAGTTATCTCCGAAGTTTTCAAGGTGATTTAACTTCTTTCCGCCGTCGCCAAGTTCCTCCGCTGCCGATCTACGCCGCCGCCAATGATCTATACAACTTCCGGTGATGAGACTTTGGTGAGAGAGGAAAAAATTTAGGTGAGGGAAACGTGAGAATGGGGAGGGTAATTTCGTCCACAAATTGAGGATATGGCTAATGTTGAAAGAAAAAAATTTGAAGGGTTAATTGAGAAAAAAGCCTAAATTTTTTGGCTAATATTGTAAATTTCCCTTTTCTTATACTGAGGTTAAGGATGAAATCTTATTTAATGAAATAATTATTTCTTTTTATTTAATTAATTCCCTACATATATTCTTTGATGATTATGGTTTTTATTTCACATGATTAATTAGATGTTATTAAAATCTTTTTATCAATTCTGTCATGCATTATTGATTGTTAGGATTAATATTCGATTAAATCTATGCTTGGATCTATAAAGTTTATACATAATTATATTTGATTTTATGTTTTTCATTAAATTGTTTACATAGAGTGCTTATAAAAACTTTGACTCTTTGTTATTTAATATGTTTACATGAGATTATTAGATATCATACTATTAAGTAGAAAAAGAACCTACATTGTATTTAATTATTTGAACTTAATTGTTATATCCATGAGATGACATAAATTGATTTTGAGTTGTCACTCTAAAATTGAGGATTAATTAATAATTAGATCATTACTAATTGAATAGTGGTGGATTCTGAAACATTGGTAATTTTTGTCTTATTGAAATCTCATTTACTTTAATTGTTTTCTTAGTTTAATTAGTTTAATTTCTTTTAAAACTCAATTTACTCAACTAGGTTAGGATTAATATTAATTTTAGATTTAAATTAGACTTTTCAATTTATAACAATCCCTGTGGGATCGATCTCATTACCACTATTCTATCTCTAGATTCGTGCGCTTGCGAGTATATTAAAATTTTCACAATAAGTTTTTAACGCTATTGCCGGGGATTGTGCTAGAAAGTCAGTTTAATCTAGGTTAATTTGATTCTTCCACTAGTTATAATTTAGGTTGTCTTTTATTTTATTTATTTAATTTTTATTAAAAAAACACAATTTTTTTTAATTTTGAATTTATTGTTTAGTTGTTTGATTTCTTTTATATTAATTTTGTTTATTTTTATTATTGTTGTTTTACTTTTCTTCTTTGTCTAGTTATTTTATAAGTGTTTGGGAACGTGATTCAACAAATCGTTTGGTTAAAAAAGAGTCGAAAGTTGATAGTAGTCAAGATAGTTATTCTCAAGTGATGGATGACCCAAATAGAATATTGGCAGTACTACCACTAGTGCAAGGAGAGAAAACCCTTAGAGAATATTTTTCACCGCTTGCAGCCAACCAACTATCTTGTATCGTGTTGCCACAAACTACAGCAACACACTTTGAACTTAAGCCCTCAGTCATTCAACTTTTACTATCTTTCCATGGGTTAGAGAGAGAGGATCCATATTTGCACATTAAGGAATTTCTTTACATATGCTCTACATTCCGTTTTCAAAATTTTAATGATGAGTCAATTAGGCTTCGTATGTTCCATTTCTCATTAAAAGAGAAAGCAAAAGCTTGGCTGAATTCACTTCCTGCTGGGTCTATTACTACAAAGGATGAATTGAGTAATAAGTTTCTCACCAAGTTTTTCCCTATGTCTAAAACAAATGCCCTTAGGAGAGAGATAAGTGATTTTTATCAAAGAGAGGGTGAGTAATTTTATGAGTGTTGGGAAAAATTCAATGATTTACTCCTCAAGTGTCCCCACCATAATTTTGAGAAATGGAGACTTATACAGTGCTTTTATAATGGTTTAACTATGTCAAATCGTCATATGATAGAGTCTATGAATGGTGGGAGATTTTCGAACTTACATGAAGGGGCTGCATGAGATTTCTTTAATTCACTTTCTGAGAATTCTCAACAGTGGGATTTTTCAAATCAAAGGGAAAAATCATCTCAAGTTTCTAGAAAGGGGTTATATGAAGTTAAGGATGATTTTGATGTGAAATCCACTCTAACTACACTTTCTAGGAAAGTAAAGGCCTTATCTCTGAACCAATAAATGAATCATCACCCTAGTGTAGCTAATGAGGTTTGTGCCCTTTGTTCTAACTTGTCTCATACAGCACATAATTGTCCATCATTACCAGCATATCCAGAGGCTTATTCTGAGCAGGTGCATGCCTTACAATCATATGAAAAATCCTTCAATAGTTCATATTCATCCACATATAATCCTAATTGGAGAAATCACCCTAATGTTCTTGGAAGCAAAATCAACCTTTGTCAAACCAAGGAGGACAACAATTTAGCTTGCCCAATCAACAATTTGTCCCTCCTAACCAAGTATATCCTCCTGCCCAACAACTTATGTCTCAATTTGTTACACCCCAACAAAGAAAGCCTTCTTTAGATGATACACTTTAAAGTTTCATTCAGTCAACCCAACAAGCTTTTCAGTCAAACACTCAAGCTATTCTAAAGCTTGAACATCAATTGGGTCAATTAGCAATTATTATAGCTGAGAGAGAAAAAGGAAAATTCTCAAGTCATCCAGTTCCTAATCCTAAAGGAGTGCATGGAGTTGGATCGAGTTCAAGCTATCAGAATGAAGAAGCAAAATCTATTATGACGTTGAGAAGAGGAAAATTGTTTAACAACAAAGTAGAAGTTCAAACAAGGAAGACATCTGAGCCTACTTCTTCAGATCCAGTTCCATCACAAGACTCGTCACCAAAGGATCCAGAAGAGAGTGGATCACCAGCTTACATTCCCAAAGCTCCTTTTCCTCAAAGGTTAACAAAGTTAAAGAAAGGGAATTCAACAGGTGAGATTATGGAAATCTTCAAGCAGGTAAGTATAAACATCTCTTTACTCGATGCTATTAAGCAAGTTCCTTCATATGCCAAGTTTTTAAAAGATTTATGCATTAAAAAGAGAAATTTACATGTCACCAAAAAGACATTTTTAACTGAACAAACTAGCAATTTACTCCAATGTAAATGCCACCAACATTTAAGGATCCTGGTTCTCCTACTATTTCATGTGTTATAGGGAACCAATTGTTTGATAAAGTGTTATTGGATTTAGGTGCTAGTGTTAATCTCTTGCCTTATTATGTTCACATGCAGCTTGGACTAGGTGAGTTAAAATTAACTCCTATTATTTTACAACTTGTTGATAGGTTAATGAAAATACCTCGTGGTATTATAGAGGATGTGTTGATACAGATTAATAAATTTTATTACCTTGGTGATTTTATTGTTATTGATACTCAGCATGTACAGAATCCTAAGAAACACACTCCACTTATTCTAGGCCGTCCTTTCTTAGCTACAACTAATGCTTTTATCAATTGCAAGAATGGAAACATGCAACTATCTTTTGGTAATACGACCATGGAATTGAATATTTTTAATGTTGCCAAGCAACCACAGGAAGAGGATGAATTTTTCGAAACAAATATGATGGAGGAATTAATAGAAGATTCATTCATTCTAGCCATACTGATGATCCATTAGAGGCATGTATAACTCATTCGGATGTATCTTTTAATGATGACAGTGTAATTGCAGAAGTCAACGCCTTATTTGATGCACCTTAAATTATGGACACAACTAAATGGAAGACAAAGTCAGAACCATTGACTCATTTTGATAAGAAGATTACCCTATCTGCGGAGACACCATCAAAATTGGAACTTAAAGCACTGCCCGACACTCTAGAATATGCATTCTTGGGAGAATCTGACACTTTACCTGTTATTATCTCTTCTTCCCTCGACCTTGAGCAAAAAAGTAAGTTGTTAGGTATTCTAAAAGAGCATAAAGAGGCAATAGGATTGACCATTGCTGATATTAAATGTATTAATCCAATAGATTGCATGCATCGTATTCATCTTGAAGAAAATGTTAAACCTATTAGGGAGATGCAATGTAGGCTAAATCCTAACATGAAAGAAGCAATAAGAGCTGAAGTAATCAAATTATTAGATGATGAATTATTTATCCTATTTCAGATAGCTCTTGGGTTAGCCCTGTGCAAGTTGTTCCTAAGAAATATGGTGTTACAGTAGTTACTAGAGTAACTATAGGTTGGCGTGTTTGCATTGATTATAGAAAATTGAATTCATTCACAAGAAAAGATCATTTTCCTCTTCCATTTATTGATAAAATGCTTGGTAGACTTACAAATCATGATTTTTTATTGTTTTCTCGATGGATATTCAGGTTATAATCAGATCCCTATAGCTCCAGAGGACGAGGAGAAAACTACTTTTATTTGTCCCTTTGGAACTTTTGCATATAGGAGAAAGTCATTTGGTTTATGTAATGCATCTGCTACCTTTCAAAGATGCATGCTTAATATTTTTTCTGATATAATGAGAGATTTCTTAAAGTGTTCATGAATGATTTTTTTTGTTTATGGAGATTCTTTTGATGAATGTTTGCAGCATCTAACATTAGTTTTGTAGAGATATAAAGAAAAGAACTTGGTTCTAAATTGGAAAAAGTGTCACTTCATGGTAAAATAAAGTATTGTTCTTCGCCATATAATTTCTAGTAAAGGCGTAGAAGTCGACAAAGCTAAGGTGAATTTAATTTCTAATCTTCCACATCCCAAATCCGTAAAAGAAGTAAGATATTTCCTTGGACATGCTGATTTTTATAAAAGAAATGCAATTTATTTGTTAAGGATGCACCTTTCATCTTTGATGAATAATGTCTTAATGCTTTTGAAAAGCTTAAGAAATTGTTGATTTCTTCACCTATCATTCAGCCACCTAATTGGGATTTTCCTTTTGAAATTATGTGTGATGCATCTGATTATGTTGTAGGAGCAGTTTTAGGACAAATATTAGATCGTGTGCCTTATGTGATTTATTATGCTAGTATGACACTCAACGATGCACAGTTGAACTGTTCAACTACAGAAAACGAAATGCTAGTTGTGGTGTTTGCACTTGATAAATTTAGATCTTATCTTATAGGTTGTAAAGTGACTATTTTTACTGATCATGCTGCTTTAAAATATTTCCTTACTAAGAAAGATGCTAAGGTAAGATTAATTCGTTGAGTATTGCTTTTACAGAAATTTGACATTGAATTTAGAGATAAAAAAGGTTCTGACAATGTTGTGGCGGATCACTTGTCTCGCCTTGATCTTAAATTTATTCTAGAATCTTTATCTTTGAATGAGTCTTTTCCGGATGAGCAATTTATGAGTATAAATGTTGTACCATGGTTTGCTGATATAGTTAATTACCTTGTCACAAGTCAAATCCCAGAACACTAGACTAAGTAAGATAGAACAAAGTTCTTATCTGAAGTGAAGAATTTCTTTTGGGATGATCCCTATTTATTTAAATATTGTGTTGATCAGATTATTAGGCGATGTGTTCCCGATAATGAAATTCAAAGTGTTGTCTCATTTTGCCATGAACAAGCTTGTGGAGGCCATTTTAGTGCTAAAAAGACAACAACAAAAATTTTACAGTGTGGTTTTTATTGGCCTACTCTTTTTCATGATGCTTATGTTTTTTGTTCTTTGTGTGATGGGTGCCAATGTATGGGTAGCATTTCAAAGAGGAACATGATGCCACTCAATCCTATTTTGTGGTTGAGATCTTCGATGTATGGGGTATTGATTTCATGAGACCTTTTCCTCCATCTTTTGGTTATCAATATATATTGGTTGCAGTAGACTATGTGTCGAAGTGGGTTGAAGCTATTCCATGCAAAACCAATGATCATAGGGTTGTAGTGAAATTCTTGAAAAGTAATATTTTGTCTCGTTTTGGTTTCCCTAAAACAATCATTAGTGATAGCGGTACCCATTTTTGCAATAAACATTTCAAAACTCTTTTGAACAAATATTCCATTACACATAAGGTTGCCACCCTATACCATCCTCAAAATTGTGGCCAAGTAGAGATTTCCAATAGAGAGATCAAGCAAATTCTAGAAAAAACAGTTCGACCAGATAGAAAGGATTGGTCTTTGAGACTTGATGATGCATTATGGACATATAAGACTTCTTTCAAAACACCAATTGGGATATCACCTTATAGACTGGTGTATGAAAAAACATGTCATCTGTCAGTAGAGTTGGAGTATCGTGCATATTGGGACATCAAGAAATTCAATTTTGACATGCAGCAGACTAGTTCTCAGAGAAGATTACAACTAGCAGAACTTGAAGAGATCAGGAATGATGCATATGAGAATGCCAAGATTTACAAGCAGCGTATGAAAGTCTTTCATGACAATCACATTTTGAGAAAATCCTTTACACCAGGTCAGAAAGTACTTTTATATAATTTTTTATTGCATCTTTTTCCAGATAAGTTGCGTTCTCGATAGTCTGATCCTTTTATAGTTCGTACTGTCTTTCTTTATGGAGCAATTGAGATTGAAAATCCCAAAAATGGTGATTTATTTAAAGTCAATGGTCAAATATTAAAACAATTTTTAGAGTTAAGAACACCAGAAGTTGAGGAGATACTTTTAGATGATCCTATTTATCAGGATTAGTTAATTTCATCTTTACATTCTTGTTTTATTTAAATAGTAGGTTTTCTTTTCTTTGTTTGTTTTTCTTTTCTAATGTTTTCTTTTTAATTGTCATTTTTAAGCTTTCTCAGCCTATCCAGGTGTGTTCTCTCCAACTTTCTTTTTTTATTATTTATGTTTTTATTTTTTTTACTATATTTTTTCATTTGTTTGCATGCATATCTTTTGTTTGTGAAACATTGAGGACAATGTTCCAAATAAGTTTGGGGGTGGGAATAGTGTGTGCTTTGTTATTAAAAAAAAAACCAAAAAAATTTGAAAATTTTCAAAAATTCAAAAAAAATTGTGTTGTTTTTTGTTTTTATGTGAAAAGCCAATGATAAGAACTTGATTGATAATGAATATGGTTCTTAGAAATGGTTGAATATTGTCTTAGTTTATACTTGATTCTTGTGTTAATTCCTCTTGATTGAGATTCTTTAAACTATGAGCACTAATATCAATTATTTCATAATTTTGACTTAAAATTTGAGATTGACGTAGCTTAAGTTGAGAATTTTAGATAGAGTAAATGACTGTTTGTCTTTATTCTTATCTCTACAATACAAAATAGTATACACATGCGCCAAAGTCAGAAATAGCTATCTATAACCCTTAAGAGTGAAGTTATCCTTGAGTAATTTGGGCCTATGTACCACAAGTATGTAGAGGATAATCTACCATGAGAAGAAGACTACCTTAAGGGGTAGAGTGAAAGCTCCAGAGTATGGTTAAAAAAAAAAAAGAAAGAAAAATAAAGTGCATGTGTTGAAAAAAAATATCAAAAGAAAATGCACATAAAAGCCTGTGAGAGGAAAAAAATTGGAGATCAAGATGATAAGATTAGTTTGACCTGCTCTTTTTTTTGTTGAGACGAAGGCTATTGATATTAAAGATTTTGGGAATTGATGTGATTGAATTGATTTCACACACACACTACAAGAATTGAAAGAGAGATGAGATTGACTGTTAAATTAAAGTTAGAACTTGCCAATATTTGAAATTTTCTGCGAGCGATATAATTTTTGTAATCTTTGAGGCTATTTTTATGTTTGATTTAAATTTTTTTGTTCTTTTTATTTATTTTATTTTTAAAAATGATGTTTGTGGGTATCATCACTGAAGCCCTCACGAGACTATAACTCGTCCACTAGGGTCACCTAGGGGTTTAAAAGCTTGTTACATACGCTAAATGCAATCGCGATTACCTGCGAAAGTGGTTTAGTTAGGATTTACTTTTTGTTTTGTTACTTTTATTTTTGTTTTTAGTTTTTGTTTTGCTCAAAGACTAGCAAAATCTAAGTTTGGGGGTATTGATGAGCATAATTTATATACATATTTTATCCTTAATTATATAATTGCTAGTTATTTTTAATTAATTGAATTGTTTTATTGAATAGGAAATTAATTGGAGATTAAGAATGAAAAGTGGGTAAAGAATAACAAGTTTGGGAAAGCATAAATCAAAACCATGACACAATTAAGAGTTTATAGCGTGTGAAGCCAAGAGTAATTTGCACTAAAAAAAAATTTCAATTTTTCAAGTGACCTGGATGTGCATGGTATTATAATGCATGGAAAGCAACTTAAAGGGACCCACACTTGGCTTTCATAAGTGGAAAAAAAATCCTAGTGCAAGCTTAATTGGTGAGCGCGTGAGTGAGAGCAAAGAAAATTAAAAGGCCAAGCCTTTTGGCTTAAGAAATAACAAGGTCGGTGGGGCCCATTTTAAAGAGTAATATAAAAGCAAGCTTTTGGCTTTTGGAGAAGGGCAGCCGCCAGAGGAAGAAAAATGAAGAAAATGCGATTCGGCAGAGAGGAAAAGGAATAGCAGCATCAGTTCGGCTTCTCCATGGTTGTTTTTATTTGTTTTGTTGCTCTCAATTTAAGTATGTCTAACTAATTTTTTTATACTAAGGTTAAAGATGAAATTTTATTTAATGAAATAATTATCTCTTTTTATTTAATTAATTCCCTACATATGTTCTTTGATGATTATATTTTTATTTCACATGATTAATTAGATGTTATTAAAATCTTTTCATCAATTCTGTAATGCATTATTGATTGTTAGGATTAATATTCAATTAAATCTACACTTGTATCTATAAAGTTTATACATGATTATCTTTGATTTTATGTTTTTCATTAAATTGTTTACATAGAGTGTTTAGGAAAATTTTGACTCTTGATTATGTAATATGTTTACATGAGATTCTTAGATATCATACTATTAAGTAGAAAAAGAATCTACATTAGATTTAATTACTTGGGCTTAATTGTTATATCCATGAGATGACATAAATTGATTTCGAGTTGTCACTCTAAAATTGAGGATTAATTAATAATTAGATAATTACTAATTGAATAGTGGTGGATTATGAAACCTTAGTAATTTTTGTCTTATTGAAATCTCATTTACTTTAATTGTTTTCTTAGTTTAATTAGTTTAATTTCTTTTAAAACTCAATTTGCTCAACTAGGTTAGGATTAATATTAATTTTAGATTAAAATTAGACTTTTCAATTTATAACAATCCATGTAGGATCGACCTAGTTATCACTATTTTATCTTTAGATTCGTGCGCTTGTGAGTATATTAAAATTTTCACAACATTGCCTATGGCTTTTGATAGCTGAAATTTGGAATGTGAATGTGATGGGCAAAAAAGATGTTGAATGCAATCAGAGCATTTGCAAGTCAACGGCAGGATAAACATAAACGCAAGTTGGTGGCTAAATGAAAAGTCAACCTACCATGCAGCGCTGTATCTCATACAACGCTGGCATGCAACCGGTACAACCGGTTTTTAACCGGTTAATATAATAAAAATTACATTTTTACTTGTTTTTAATGTGAAAATAATTATTAAAAAATTAACAAAAAAAGATAAAATTGTAATTAAATGAGCAAAAAACTTGTGATAATTTTAAATTTACAAATAGTACAAAAAAATATAAAAAACTATAAATATGTCACAAAATGGTTATATTCCTAATTATTTTGTCACATTCCAATATTTATAATACGTGTTTCAAGTTTACTTTTCAAGTCCCTAATTTTCTTGATAATTTATCAAAATTTTGGTACGTTGTTCCAACTCATTTTCTCACTAGTTTTGGTTCTATATTTCTACTCATTTTAATAACTTCCAACTTCTTAGGTAGATATTTCAAGTTTATTTTTATATCTCTACAATTTGTTATACGTTATCTAGTTTTTGGTAAATTGTTCCGATTTATTTTTCCACCACTTTTTAGTTCTATATTTCTAATATTTTTATTGAATTCCAACATTTTGGGTAAATATATCAAGTCTAGTTTTTAGATCCCTATTTTTCATTTGAATTTATTAAATTCTTAGTAAATTATTTCAAATTTTGGGTTAATTTCTTCAACTCTTGTTTCCACCACTTTTTAGTTCTATATTTCTACTCTTTTTATTGAATTCCAACATTTTGTTTGGATATTTCGATTTCAATTTCTAGATCCGTACTTTCTGTCAGAATTTATCAAATTCTTGGTAAATTGTTTCAACTCATTTTTCCACCAGTTATTGGTTCTATATTTCTGCTCTTTTTATTAAATTCCAAATTTCTAGGTTGATATTTCAATTTTATTTTTTATATCTCTATATCTTGCTAGACTTTATCTTGTTATTACTAAGTTGTTCCAACTTATTCTTCTACCACTTTTTTGTTCAATATTCCTGCTCTTATTATTGAATTCCAATATTTTGGGTAAATATATTAAATTTACTTTTTAGATCCCTACTTCGCGTTTAAATTTATCAAATTCTTGGTAAGTTATTTCAATTTATGGGTTAACTTCTTCCACTCTTGTTCCCATCACTTTTTGGTTCTGTATTCCAACCCTTTTCATTGAATTCTAACATTTTGCTTGGATATTTGAGGTTCATTTTTTAGATCTCGACTTATTGTTAAACTTTATCATATTCTTGTTAAGTCCTTCAAACTTTTAGGTTATGCTATTCAACTCTTGTTTCCACCATTTTTTGGTTATATATTTCTATTCTTTTTATTTAGTTCCAATATTTTTCATAAATGTTTCTAGTTTATTTTTTGATCCCACTTATTGTTGGATTTATTAGATTCTTGGTAACTCTTTCCGAATTTTAGGTTAAGTTCTTCAACTCTTTTTTCCGCCACTTTTTGGTTTTATGTTCCTACTCTTTTCATTGAATTCTAACATTTTATGTTGATATTTCAAGTTAATTTTTTAGATCCTATTTATTGTTGAAATTTATCAAATTATCGGTATGTACTTACAATTTTTGGGTCAAGCTCTTCAATTGTTGTTCCCACCACGTTTTGGTTTTATATTCCTACTCTTTTTATTTGGTTACATATTCCTAGCTTTTAAGTGTATTCCAATATTTTAGATGATGATTCATGTTTACTTCAAAAATTCATGTTTTCTGTTATAATTATTTCCACTTTTAGGTTAAGTTGTTATATTCTTTTACATTTATAATGGTTTTATATTCCTATTATTTTCATTATATTCCAACACTATAGGTGCATGTTCCAGGTCATTTTTTCAACTAATAATAATATTATATTTTTTAAAATAACAACAATATCAATAAGGCCAATTATATTTAACCCCTTATTATTTTAACAAATATCAATTTACCACATAATACTGAAATTTTTTTATTGCAACCCTTTATCATTTTCAACATTTTGGGTCCTTAACCTAAGTCCTTTTTTTTTTCTCTTCGTTACTTCACGAGTTCTTTTGAACTTGATTGTATCTATACTTAATCTTTTAATCTTTATACAATTTATTATCATTTAAACATTTTAATTTAAAGTATTTAGTTATATTTAAAATAAATTTATGTATTTATTTTCATCTTTCTCTTTACTTTTCAAACTAATTGCTTTAATTTTTCATAACTTCAACAGTAAATAAATAAATAAATAACAAGTGAGAATGATTGCAATTGTAAATGAAATTAGCACGCCCTATTAATTTATCCAGTGCACTAAAAAATTAACCAAATCAAAATTTTCATCCATTTGTTTATAAGAATTTTTTACAAGGTTCTGGAAAATAATTTTTTTATCAATTCATTTAAAATTTTTACCATTCTATTTCTTTTCAAATAATTAATTTATTTGACTTCATCCAAAATTTATTTTTAACAGCTTTGCATGCAATTGTTATACTAACATTAATGGTTATGATCAAATAAATTATATATTTATTATACGATTATTCCATGAACCATGAAAATTAATATGTTATATCAAAGTTTTGAGGTTGGCAAAAATGCTTTGTTTGTATTTTAAAGAGAAAAAAGATTAAAATAATTGTTATTCATTATTTTGAGAGATAATTTTAATCATTAATTTGATTATCCATACTCGAGCTTTTGACCTTTACACAAACATTTGTTCATTTATCATTTCTCATTTTGTTCTGAAAAATTTATAATTTAAAAATAAAATTCTATTTCAAATAAAAAATGTCTAAAATCAAGTATATCATGATAATTTTAACTAAAAAATAGAAAATTCTAATTCTTTTGGATCACTTGTCTCCATTTTAATTAATTTAAACGATTTACGTTTAAAATAACTTTATAGATTTATTTTCATCTTTTTCTTTACTTTTAAAATAATTTCCTTAATTTGCTATAACTTAAACAATAACACCATATAAGAATGCAGCCAATTGCTATGCTTTTCTGTCTCTTTAACTTGATTAGATTTCTTTTTCTTGAACTTAATTTTGTTTATACTTACTTTTGATCTTTCGATATGTTACACCAAAAGTATACTTTTTTATCTTAAAAATAAATTATTTGAAGTCAAATTTTCAATAACAAAATTAATTCTTCAATTTTTCGTGACTTGACTAAAATCATTTTTAAAAGTTTTTAACAATTAATTTGGTACTACGAGAATATAACAATCTAACAACCTTTAATGGTATGAATTTGGCATGACTAATTCATTTCTAAAAAGGGTAATTTTTGGACACCTCCCTGAGGTTTGGCCTTGCTACACTTAGATAGAATGTATGCATATAACATCCCTGAACGTGTATAAGCATTAGGGAGTTGTTTGGTTTTTCTGTGAAATTATAATAATATCCTTCATTAATTGAGAATAGAACAAATCAACTTGCAATAAAAGGAAATGCTCTCTGACGTGTATAAGCATTTTTTTTTTATGTATAATGCCTCGAATTAGTCAATAGTAACCGCAATAAATTCCTCTATGAGTTTAAAATTCAAGATTCTAATAAGATAAGAAAGCAATCAAGCAAGCAAACAAAATGGAAAAGAAATTAAATTTAAAATCAATAATAACTTTATGAAATTAGAATACATAATACACACCACGAACTGATCGAGCTCTTTGTCATCAATAACTAAGCCTTGACTGTCACCTAAAGCGGAGTACTTAGAGACAACTTGCTGCGATTGAGCAAGCTGAGCGTCAATCCTCGACAGCTGATCCACCAGTGTGGCAATCCTCAAGCAAGCCACCTGTGCCGAGAGGAGCTGCTTGTATAGAGGATGCAACAATACCTCCGCCTTATACTCGCATTCTGCCAGTTCACAACTCCGTCGGCACCGCTCTCAACCACCATTCCTTCGCTCTTGTTATTAGTATTTGCATTGTTCATGTTCTTGCTATTGGTGTTCTTCAAATCGGCGGATTTGACGGCCGCGATGATGGAGTCCATTGTAGGCGTGACATCAATAAAATCATTGTGGTTCAAGTGGAGGAGAGAGGAGGATGTGCGTGAGAGTCATTGGTTTGTTTCAATTAATTTTTTAAGATTTAAAAATTAAAACTTTTGCCATTATAAAATTATCCCCATTTACCAAACGTTTATACATGTCTAGAGGTGCTATATGTCAATATATGCATACATTCTATCTAAGTGTAGCAAGGCCAAACCTCAGGGGAGGTATCCAAAAATTACCCTTTCTAAAAAACAAAAAAAACTGGCTGGTACTTTTGACTAGTTGCCATTCCTTTGCAAATAAAATAATAAATGCCCTATTATTTTATGCAATGCACTAAAAATTTAACTAAACTAAAATTTCCATTCATTTAAATAGATGCAATAAAACAATTAGAATTTGTTACAAGCTTGTGACCAAATAACTTCAAAAAATTAAATCAATTTACAACTTGCACAAACTAGACTTCAGCTGCTGCTTATTTTGGATTTCAAGGGTCCTACACAAAAAAAGAGAAAAAAAAAACAAATGGCATTAGAAAACACAATGCAACCACAAAATAGACAACAATATTCATAATTTCAAATGTGTGATCCAAATTCTTAGGAAGCATCGAATATATTTTGTTTTCAACAGAAAAATTAAGACTTTAATCTAAAATAAACACAAAAACATATTTTAATTTAACATATATTTTTGAAGGGATTTATTAACAAAAGTATTCAAAATATAAAAATTACTCTCGACTTGCATAATTGTTCGATGCAACCTTATGTCTACTTTCATTTAATGACAAAGTAATCTTTGGAATAAAGAGAGATAAAAATACATCCAGAATTAACAAGATCAAAATTTTCTGGACTATTGATTCATTCTTACATGAACAATATATACCATGATACAGCATCTAATATGAAAACATACAAATGACTCATCCTAGCAATTAATCTCATACAAAATGACCCCTTTTGGGGGGAGGGGGAGAGGGAAAGTCAACCAATGTCAAGGTCAAAACCCTCAAACTATGTTCCAATCCCCTTTTGTAGTATTTTCAATACCCAAAACCACCAATCCTCTCTTTAATAATTGAAACGGTAAAGTATATTACTAAAATTCAATTTTAATTAACTAAAAAAAATCTTCTCTTGAAAACGAATTTACAAAGAGCTTCAAACTAAGTACCTTTTTATTCCTTAAGGAAAAATAAAAAACAAATATGAAGCCACAGTACTTTGATCCCCAAGAAATTGAATTAGCTCATCAAGAAATTGAATTTTACAATATAACCAATACCTTCAATGAAAAAAAAAAAAAAAACAGATTCAAAGTACCTGGATCCAAAAGAAGAGATATAATATTGCCCTTTACACCTTAGTTTACCTGATTCAATTAATGATTAATTAGTAATTAAGAAAATTAATCACACATATAATATAAACATTTATCTCGAACCACTGAAAAAAAAAAACAAATTAGCTTATCCAATAAGATTGTTTAGCATAATACATATATCTCATACAAGGCAAGCCTATCTTATTTTCTAAATTCCATTTACCCACAAATTTATTTTAAATAGTAAAATTAAACAATATGGCATGTAGATTATCATATCATAAGTAAAATTGACATTTAATCAAATAGACTATGGGGAAATAATAAAAAAAATCAAATAACAGGTAAATGTTTCTTTATTTTAAAATAGCAACTCAATCATATTACATGTTACAACTATAATCCAAGGAATTAAGACAAGCAACAAAATCCAATAAACAATAAAGCAAATAAAATTAAATCTAATAATCAAATAACTATAATTTCAACTGAAACATTAAAAACTATCCAAGTTTAAGATCATTAAAATGTCTCCTATAACTAAAAGAAAAATGCTAATCAATTACATTGGCAAAAATACTCAATTAAATTGAATCTTCTTTACACATGCTGAAACACTAGTAGAAGTTCCCTTTAGTAGTATCACTTAAATATAATTGAACCTTTAGACATACAGATTAGTTAAAAAAATAAAATAAAATAGGAGTAGATTACTTCACAATTCTTAAGATATTGTAATACCACAAAGATAACAAATTAAAATAACAAGAGTCCAATCTCTAATTTTCTACCATTTCCATTCTTGTTATGAATTATTGTTTCATATCATATTTTTATTTACTCCTGTGATTAAAGAAAACTGTAACGAGCATATCAAAATCCTCCGAATGAAAAATTAAAAATAGAAACTCAATAAAAAAATGGAAAAAGAATGAAAAACTGGAGAGGTTGCAACAAGTGACTGATCAGGGACAACAATTATATTAGGAAGCAAACAAAATGTTCATGCATAACAATTTAAGAAATATTAAAGAGCCAAAAAACAAGGTCATCACAGCTAATCCAAATAATCAAAACCATATCTCAATCCATAAACAATGACACGAGATTACATAAAATTTGAGGAAAAAAGAAAAGCGCCACCAGATCAAGTACTGGAGAGTGGAGATTGAAATAGAAATTGAAAAGCGGAGACGCCAAATTAATTTGGCATCACTTCCAATTTATTCATCACCATGTAAGTCACCACCCATTAGCAGCAACTTTTATCACAAACATAACACTAAACACAACACTATTTTTTTTATTCACATATAAGATTTTATAAATAGAGCATACTATAAATATATAGTATCCAAAGCAGTTCAAATTAAATGTTAAAATGACAGAGCCTGAAAAAAGAGAACTTGCAATTCTAAAATCTTAAACTCCAGCGTTACCAAGGAGAACACTTGCCAAAAGATTCTTGCATTGCATCGATGCCTTTAGCAGCTTTAAACTACAACCAGTAACCACCATTCAAAAATTAGGAAAAAAAAGATCTAGATTATTAAACATATGATCCCAAAGAATTAAATCACTAAGAAAATAACTTAAAAATATTACCTCATCAAGGAAAAAATTGAAAACTTTCTCCTAAAGGTTACCCAGATCCATATCAAACTTTTCATACAAAGTGACACCAAAGGTCACATATTTTTTTTTTAAAATGTCCACAGATTGTGGATATTGAAATAGAAGTTGAAGAGTTGAGACATGAAATATCAGTGTAGAGTGGAGATTATAGAACGTTAAGCACTGATTAAAGAAAAAAATGGCAGCGAGAGTTGAGAGCAGAGAAAGAGAGAGAGGAAAATGAAGAATTTTGGTTAGAGCGGCTAGGGTTTCTCATGAAGTAAAATATGAAGTATATATACTTTTAATTAAAAATTAAAAATTTTCAATTTTATAAGTTAAAAATAAAGTATTGTTAAATATTCCATTTAGAGGGAGTTTTGCCTGCCTAAATGAAAAATTGTTCATTTCATTTTAATTTAGTTATGTTAGTAAATTAATTTGATATAATTATACTTATTTTTATAATTTGTATTCTAAAAGCTACTTATTTTTTTATTGTTATATTTCAGTGACACTTGATTTATTACTAAGAAAATTGTAATTGTGTCATGCTTAAAATAAATAATGGTAAATATAATAAACACAACATTATTTAGCTGTATTCAAATTATAGTTTTTCTTGCGGGTGCCACCTAATTAAGGGTTGGAACTTTGCTCACATAGATGAGGTGGAAATTGATTGTTACTATACTAAGGAATAAGAAATTATTATTATCTATGTTACATTGTAATTACATTATGAATTTAGGTCATTACAATCATGGGGTATAATTATCTAAAAACATGTATAATCATTTATAAAAATTTGGAGTATGTCCCGAGTTAAATTATGTGGAAAGTTCTTGTTAACAATTATATTTGGGCTCTCACATGCCCCACCTTTAAAATGATATTAATAGCTACATTATTAAAATTAAAATAATGTCATATATGTAGATTATAGACCATACACATTCTAATAATAAATGTCTAATACTAATAATAAATAATTAAATATCATAGTTGAGTTCATATTCATCAATTTAATATTTGCTAACAAAGTACCAATGATGGTTACTAACAATATAAAAAAAGTTTAATATTATAAATCATTAATTACGATATTACTAAAAGCAATAGATAAAAAATTAATATTACATTTAACATATAGAAGTGTCTATTATAAGTATTTAATAAAATGTTGTAACTTGAAAATAGTGAATAAATGTAATCATCAAAATGATGTAGAATAAAAAATTAATTAATTAATTTTACATAAGTTTGTATGAATTAATTTGCTAAATGTATTGTAAGATTGATTTTTTTCTAAATATTTGAAAATAAATCTTATTAATTATGGGTCTAGATATTCAGATTGCATTGCTTTATCAAAAAAATGAATAAAATAATATTGGTATTTTTATGCAAAATATCATTAAATTTATAATGTAATATAAAAATATTTAATAATTTATAATTATATTATTTATTTAATTATATTTAAATAATATTCTCATTAGTAAGAAGTCACATATTTTGAGGGGAAAATATAGAAATCTTATTTTTTAAATGAATTTTAATATAAAGTTGAGGGGGTATGTAGTAGTTCATAATTTAAATTGATTATTTTTTCATTTACTTAAAATGAGGGTTACTATATGATATTTACCATTAATATTTTCCACTACAACCCATGAAAACAAGGGCCAACCAGTGGCCGGTTATAAAATCAATTAAAAAAATAATAAAAAGCGAATGCACGAGATACAGCCACGTACTTCAAGCGAGCCCCTAACTGAATTGTTATAAGAGGAGTGTTAGATATTTAGAAAGCCGAGAGAATGCCGAGAGAAACGACATTACTGAACGCCGTTTCACTCGGTAGAAATTTTTTTTTTTAACTTAAAAAGTTAAAAGGCTGGTGGAAAAAAAAAGCTGACTCTCTCTCCCTCCTCTCCCACACTCGCTGGTACTCTTTCTCTTCCCCTCCTTTCGCTCACTAGTCTTGTCCTTCACTCGCTCTCTACCACTCCTCGTCTCCTCCTCTAGCTCGCTACTACTCCAGATCTACTCGGTGGTCGCTGCTCGAGGTGCTCGGTGGTGCTGCTCGGTCTCATCGTCTCTCTCCATTTCCCTCCTCTCCCTGGCTCGCTGCTACTCCAGATCTACTCGGTGGTCGCTGTTCGTTGTTCGGTGGTGCTACTCCAGATCTGCTCGTCTCGCAGGCAAAGGGACTGAAGTTGGAGCCAAAGAGTGACCTGACGAAGCTAAGAGAGTTGGCAAGAGCTAGTTTTTCTAGGGATTCAAAGGGTGAGGGAACTAGTACCAGTTATGCATTTAGGCAGCAATCTGTTTCTGCTGAAACCTCTGTGGAAAATTCTCAAGCCTCCACTTCCAAATTCAAACAATGATGTTAAACACAATGAGGCTAACCAAAAGGGACGGCACGCTAATGTTCAACCATTTTTTTTTTGTTTTTTAGTTTGTGTATTTAAATGACCTGTAAGATAGATCTTCTGTATAAACTTTTCGCTTACAAAAAATAGGAAATGCAGATTCCTTATAGTTGGATAAAGTAACTGAAATTTTGAAATTTATGAATGTTCAGAGTTCCCAGAATGCTGCCTTGTTATTCCAGCACATGTTTCCGTAGTAGGAAACAGGTAAACTAGCTCTATATCTAACAGATACTGAAATAAAATTGAACTCAGACTACAATATCCTCTATAAATGTTGCAAATATAAAGTAATCATTAGCCTAAAAACAGATATGAGAACTTGCTCTGAAGCTGATCTTTTCTATTAATAGCATTGGTTGAATCAAACTCAATTGGTTGAATCAAACTCAACTAGGCTAATGAATTAAAAGTGCAACTTAGAAACAGAAGCATTGCTGTTAGCATACAATCGCCAAATCATCCATCCAAAGTTTAATACGGGGATAACAAAGTTGAAGACATGCTGCAGAGAAGTGAACCAAAAGTTTCCGATGGCCACCCAAATTCATCTTCCATAATCAGCTTGACTAAGATAATCATCCCCATTAAGTTCTGAGAAAGAGTCTTCAATTATCTTTTCGTCTAATGGAGACACCGCGAGCAAACTGTCGAGGCCGTGCACAACAAGCCAATTGCTGCTATACATATCTGGAAAGACAACTGGGACACCATTAAGGAAAATCACATCACCAGAGTAAGCCACAGTAATCTTAAATCCTTCTGAAGAAGTTGGCAACGTTGTCCCTCCATCGAGCCTAATCAGATCCTGCCAACGAAGCAACCTGAGAACCACATGTTGCTTAAAAATCGAAACACAATCGTTACCGACAGCCGCCTCTTTCTCTTCAGCTCATCACGACAGACACCACTGTTAGCTTTTATAGCTATACATATTGATTTTGATGATAACAAAACACATGTATTGATTAAATAAAGATTTATAAATTGTGTTTTTATAATAAGAAAATGAGGCTATGAAATCAAAGTGTTTTGTACTAAATAAATGTGTTTTAAATCTTTGATTTTGTTTTTGAATTTCGAATTTGGACTTAAATGACAAGTCTTTGAAATCTTTGATTTTAATAAGTATTGTTATAAAATTTCGGAATTGGATATTTCTATAAACATTTGAAATGTTCTGGGCCATACAATTATTTATGAATATTTTGGACTAAAGTGAAAGGTTTTGAGAACTTTGAAAATATGGGTATTATGTTGAAAAGGACCTTTGTGCGAAACAATAAACTCTTTGGGGCCAAAGCATAATTTCAGAACGTTTTTGGATCTGCAAAATAATATTTGGAAATTCTGAATTTGGACCTATTTGCAAAGTTTTCTAACGTTTTGGGCCGTAATACAGTTTTATAAAGTTTTGGGGCCAAACTGCGAATTTGGAAAACAGTTCACTGTAGCCGTCACTGTAGCAACCGGCTAACCGGTTCTGCAAATCCGGCGAACCGGTTTCGGGCAGAATGTATGCAAAATTCAAGCGGCTAACCGGATGTGGAAATCCGGTAAACCGGTTTTCTGGGTTTTCGAGACAGAATGCAACCAAAATGCAAGCGGCGAACCGGTTGTGAAATCCGGCAAACCGGAAGCGGGCAGAATGCAACCAAAACGCAAGCGGCTAACCGGATTCAACAAACGGCAGACCGGATTTTCAGAAATTCAAATTTGTGCTGTAACGGTAACATGAAGCGGCTAACCGGATGAGACAACCGGCGAACCGGTTCCGGCCAAAAATGAACATAACGGCTAGTTTTTGAGTTCAAACTATATAAACTCAAAACCATTTCATTTTTGGTAACTCAAGCAAGCATAAACAAGAGCACACAACATATATTGAGCTTCATTTTCGTAACTCATCATTTATTAGCTCATCTTTGTTCTTCAATTTGTATATCTACTCATAGAGAGAGATTCATTGTTGTATTTATTATTTCTCATCAAATTGAGAGTGTACAAGTGAGGGAAACACTTGGGTTAAGAGATTGGGGATATAATCTCTTGTTGTAAAGGTTCATTGACACCTTGAAGTCAATTGTAATATCTTGAAGCCTTGGGAGGCTTGGATAGTGAAATCCTCAAGCGGGTGTGCTTGGAGGCGTGGACGTAGGCGGGGATAGCCGAACCACGTAAAAATCCTTGAGTTCGTTTTTCTCTTCCCTTACTCTTTTAATATTGTGCTTGATTGAATTTATTGTTTTTGATTTGATTAAGGCATTAGATTAAATTGTTGTGTGGATTTGCTAGGATAAGTTTAAAATTCCAATTCACCCCCCCTCTTGGGTTGCACACTTGTATTTCATTTGGTATCAGAGCGAGGTGCTCTTGTGTAGACTTAACCGTCTAGAGTTAAAGATTCGTAGCAACCCAAATTAGCTCAACCATCATGGAAGGCCAATCTATCACTAGACCTCCATTTTTCGATGGAAATGATTTTCCTTATTGGAAAACTAGGATGAGAATTTATTTACAAGCTTTAGATTATGAAATTTGGGAAGTTGTTTGTGATGATTTACTCATTCCTAGGAAGAATGTTTTAAGTGAGTTGGATAAGAAAAATTTGTCTTTAAATTCGAAGGCTATGAATGCTTTATTTTGTGCCTTAGATAAAAATGAATTTCATAGAGTTTCAAATTGTTCTAATGCTTATGAAATTTGGAGAAAACTCGAAATTGTGTATGAGGAGACTACAAACGAGGAGGAATTTCATGAAGTGTCGAATTTGGCTCTCATGGCAATTGGAGATGAATCGGATGATGATCTCAATGAGGTAAGTGATCCAACTTATGATGAGTTGTATGATGCGTTTAAAGAATTGCATGATAATTGGATAAAAGTTGGTAAAAAGAATGCATGCCTTAAAAAGAAAATTGTAAAGCTCACAAATGAAAATGAATCTCTATGTGCAAAGATTACATGCCTAGAATTAGAAAATAAGACATTGCATGATAGCATGACTTTGCTTGAGAATTCTAGCACTTCACATGAGCACTTAGAGTCACACATGAATGACTTGAGAAATGAAAATGATGCCTTGCAAAAATCCAATGTTTCATTAAATGAAAAGATCAAAAAATTGGAATTAGATATTGAAATGTTAAATGATAAAATTGCATCATTCACATGTAAACAAAGTACTTCACATGAGCATTTAGAGTCACATGTAGATAATTTGAAAAAGGAAAATGAAATGCTCAAGAAAAAGAACATTGAACTTAGTAGTATTGTTCTAAAGTTCACAAATGGGCAAAAGATGTTGGATAACATGCTTAATTCTCAAAAATGTGTATTTGATAAAGGAGGACTTGGATATAAGCCTTACTTGAAACAAAAATATTATAAGAGTTATTTTGTTAAGGCTACCTCCACATGTGATCATAAAATTACTTGTCATTATTGCAATCAAAATGGTCATATGAAACTTGATTGTCCTATTAAAAGAAAAGTATATTATGGTGTCAAATGTATTTGGGTTCCAAAAGGAACTAAATCTAACACTCAAGGACCCAAAAGTATTTGGGTACCAAAGGGCACAACGTGAATGTTTTCTGTGTAGGCACCACAAACAAGGAATGGTGGAGAGTTCCTTGATGAAGCTTGCGATGATAATCGCTTGATCATGATCGAGGAGAAAAAGATGAGGCAAGATGATTTAATTGTTTTGGTAACAATTCTTGCCATATTAGTTTTTGTTGAGTGGATCATGATAAATGGATAATAGCTTGAATTTGTGAAAGCATACTTGTATGTTTACATGATTGAATTATCATTGCGTTTAACATTGAGTGTTTTATCATAATGCATGGTTATATATTTATGGTGATAGCTTGTCAACTCATCATGATAGATTTGTTTGATTTTGATGATCATATAATGCCTAAGCATGAGGAATGAGTGATATGCTTATTAATCTTTGAGTGCATATATGTTTCATGATTGAGTAAAATATATACATGATGATTTTGTTTGATGTTAATGTTTATGAAATGTTTAAGCATGATAGATAAGTGGTGTGTTTGATTTATTAACTCTTGAATGCTTATATGTTTCATGATTGTGTAAAATATATACATGATGAATGTATTATATGTGTGAATTCTTGTATCTCATAATTGTGATGAATATGCATGATGAATATGTTATAAATTTGAGTTTTATGATTGGATGTTAATTATATTGATCCATGCATTAAAATGGTTTTAAAATTATTTGGAAAACAAAGGAGTCTTTGAAAATCTTAGTCTGCGCAAGCTGTAATGAATTGGTCATAACTCCTTCTAGAGAACTCTAAATCCAGCTCTGTAAAATTCATTGGAAAGCTAACTTCATTATCTTTCCAACGGTATATAGCACGAACATTACTTCTGTCTCAATCAATACAGTTTTTATTTCGAAGTTGACCTTTCTGCATTTTATTAAGTTTTGAATATGCTTCATGATTGTATGCTTGTTAGATGGATTATTTGTTTGATATGATTTCATATGTTTGGTCTTTTATGCATATATGTTTCATGCACTAATTGATGTTTTTGAAAAGTTAAATGATTTTTAAAATTGATCATTTTTTAAGTAAAAATTTTTGGTTTGTATAATACAAGTCTAAGAGCTTGCAAAATTTCAAAAATATTTTCCAAAGCTTAACCGGTATACCACTTCTAATCAACCGGAAAGCCGTTTTTCATTTTGGAGCTTTTTGGACCAAATCCGGATAACCGGACTTTTAAAACCGGTAAGCCGAATTCATTTTGGTGCTCACTGGAGCACAACCGGTCAGCTGGTTATGACAACCGGAAAGCCGGATTGGCTTTGAACACTTGCTGGAAAAATGCGGACAACCGGATTGGCAATACCGGTAAGCCGTTTGAGAGAGTTTTATTTCAGGACAAAAACCGGTCAGCCGGTTATGGCATCCGGAAAGCCGGATCTGCACAACTCATTTTCTGGTCACAACCGGCTAGCCGGTTAGTGAAATCCGGCAAGCCGGATTCGTGAGCTGTTGGCTCTGTTTTTCCTTCTTCTTCTTCCTTCGTTGGTTTTTCTGCACATGCTCTCTCTTTCACTCAAAAACCATAAGCAACCCATCCATTTTCACCTCCATCATCTTCGTTTTTCATCCATTTTCATGCCCAAATCAATCATTCAAACTACTACCCAAGCATTTCATCTTCATTAAACATTTCTCCATCATGATTTCTTCACTTGTTTTTCATCATCTCATTCACGCGTGAACAGTACCTCACCATTTCTTTGTCAAAGCTCTTCATCTTTCACTCATTTTCATCTTAAATCATCTCTTGGATCAATATAATCGTTTAAACTCATCTTTCACTCATTATTTTACAAAACCGAATTTGTGCATTTTGAGTATTTCAAATTACTACTTCCATAGTGTGCTCTCCTTATGGATTTTTACCATACTTTGCTACTATATTATGCACTTATATTTTCATATGCATTGTTGCTTTCATTGTGAATTGATATTAATCATTGTTTGATAGTTGGATGTTTTATATTTGGATATTGTGGAACTAATGTGCTTATCTTGACTTTATGATGATCTATATATTAGCATATGTTGATTTTGATGATTGTCATTATGCACTTATGTTTTACTTAAGTTTTGATAATAAAAAATGTCCATTGATGATTCCATTGTATTTGATGAAGTTTGATCTTATGAGATTTATGATTGGTAAATGAATGCATTTTTTGTACTCTATCGATGTATTGTTGAATATGCATTACTTGCTTTAAATGATATCAAAATGAAGAGAAATACATGATCATTGAGATCTTGGCGCATATATGAGTGTAAGTTATATTGAAATGTCACATTAGATCTTTGATGAGTTTAGTTGTCTTGATTTATAAAATGTGATTGGTAATTATGGAGCTTGGATAATTGATAATATGCAAGCCAATTTGGAAAAGAAATCAAAACCTCTTTGCGAAGAGCAATTTTCAAAAATTTGGCATAAACTTGGGATGATTTGATTTCTTGACGATTTTGATGATTAATGATTATATGTGCATTCCCTTGCTTAACTTATTACTTGTTCTACTTGGGGGAATTAACATGCATTTTGAGCATTCTTTTTAATGGTTGATATATGATTATGAAATCCTCGGATTTAATTGTTGCAAGTATTGGGGGAATTCATATTGATTTTGATGATTCATAATTATATGTGTATTGCTTGATAAAACTTGTGGATTATTGCATATTGAAGTGTTGCTTTATTCATGGAGTTGTTGGGTTGATGATGGAGTTGATTGTTATGACATTTTGGAAGTGTTTTTCTCTCATGTGTATAAATGGTTTTACTCATTTTTTAAGGGGAAACTCTACCAAAATTTTTGCTCACCAAAAACTGAACTTCCATTTCTTTCTTTTCTCTTTCTCTTTTTGATGTTGAAGGGGGAGATAATTTGAGAGTTTGATAATTTGGGAGTTTTTGGGCGTTTTAAGAATGAAATTTGAAGATGTTTTATAAATGAGAAGATTTTTTTTAAAATGCTTACTTGAGCAAAAATCTTTTTATTGACCATTTCTTAATTTGGCCACACATTTAGGGGGAGCATGTAATATGTTTCACTTCAGTTAAATTTTTAAATTGGCCATATATTTAGGGGGAGCATCTAATATGATTTTGAATAATATGCATTTTTGAATAATTCTTTTAATGATTGAAATTTGATTATGATAATGATTTTGATGATTTTGAGATATAATTATGATTTGACCACATAGTTGTTTTATATGATAATTTTATGTCATGAGTTATTGATTTGGTAATAAATGAAATAATGGTTCATGATATTTTTGTGTGTTTTGGCTTGTATCATGATCTATAATAATTTGGATGTATTATTACTAAATCTTGTATTTGAGGTGATGCTTGTTGTCAGGGGGAGATTCTATCGAAATTTTTATTCAGACAACATGGGTAACAAATTTGTTATTTTTATTCTTTTCCTTTAAAGTTTTTTTTTAATGATGAAGGGGGAGAAGAATACATGTTTTCAAATTTATAAAAATTTTGCTACTCTTATTCTTTTCCTTTATGTTTTCTTTTTTGATGATAAAGGGGGAGAAGAATAAATGTTTTTAAAGTTACAAAATTTTCTACTCTTTGTCTTTGCCAATTAAGTTTTTCTTTTTGATGATGAGGGGGAGAAAAATGCATGTATTTAAATTTCTTATATTTTAGCAAATTGGCAAATTGTAAAAGAAGATTTTATTTAGGGGGAGTAATTTGTGGAATTACTCTTTAAATACATGAAATGTTTGTCATCATCAAAAAGGGGGAGATTGTTAACATATATGTTTCCATAATATTGATTTTGATGATAACAAACAATATTAAGAATTATTAATCTTTTAAGCTCAAATTATGTTTTATACATTTTAAATAAATCATTATTTTCGCATTATAAATGTTTTATATTTTGGAAAAATGATTTATGAAAATATACATGTATCTAGGGAGAGTATGCATGTATGCAGGGGGAGTTTATTTCAAATCATTGTTTTCTTTAACCTTGCATTAATTAATGAGGAGCTTTTTATAAATATATTAAATTTTTGTAATGTATTTTGTCATCATCAAAAAGGGGGAGATTGTTAGCTTTTATAGCTATACATATTGATTTTGATGATAACAAAACACATGTATTGATTAAATAAAGATTTATAAATTGTGTTTTTATAATAAGAAAATGAGGCTATGAAATCAAAGTGTTTTGTACTAAATAAATGTGTTTTAAATCTTTGATTTTGTTTTTGAATTTCGAATTTGGACTTAAATGACAAGTCTTTGAAATCTTTGATTTTAATAAGTATTGTTATAAAATTTCGGAATTGGATATTTCTATAAACATTTGAAATGTTCTGGGCCATACAATTATTTATGAATATTTTGGACTAAAGTGAAAGGTTTTGAGAACTTTGAAAATATGGGTATTATGTTGAAAAGGACCTTTGTGCGAAACAATAAACTCTTTGGGGCCAAAGCATAATTTCAGAACGTTTTTGGATCTGCAAAATAATATTTGGAAATTCTGAATTTGGACCTATTTGCAAAGTTTTCTAACGTTTTGGGCCGTAATACAGTTTTATAAAGTTTTGGGGCCAAACTGCGAATTTGGAAAACAGTTCACTGTAGCCGTCACTGTAGCAACCGGCTAACCGGTTCTGCAAATCCGGCGAACCGGTTTCGGGCAGAATGTATGCAAAATTCAAGCGGCTAACCGGATGTGGAAATCCGGTAAACCGGTTTTCTGGGTTTTCGAGACAGAATGCAACCAAAATGCAAGCGGCGAACCGGTTGTGAAATCCGGCAAACCGGAAGCGGGCAGAATGCAACCAAAACGCAAGCGGCTAACCGGATTCAACAAACGGCAGACCGGATTTTCAGAAATTCAAATTTGTGCTGTAACGGTAACATGAAGCGGCTAACCGGATGAGACAACCGGCGAACCGGTTCCGGCCAAAAATGAACATAACGGCTAGTTTTTGAGTTCAAACTATATAAACTCAAAACCATTTCATTTTTGGTAACTCAAGCAAGCATAAACAAGAGCACACAACATATATTGAGCTTCATTTTCGTAACTCATCATTTATTAGCTCATCTTTGTTCTTCAATTTGTATATCTACTCATAGAGAGAGATTCATTGTTGTATTTATTATTTCTCATCAAATTGAGAGTGTACAAGTGAGGGAAACACTTGGGTTAAGAGATTGGGGATATAATCTCTTGTTGTAAAGGTTCATTGACACCTTGAAGTCAATTGTAATATCTTGAAGCCTTGGGAGGCTTGGATAGTGAAATCCTCAAGCGGGTGTGCTTGGAGGCGTGGACGTAGGCGGGGATAGCCGAACCACGTAAAAATCCTTGAGTTCGTTTTTCTCTTCCCTTACTCTTTTAATATTGTGCTTGATTGAATTTATTGTTTTTGATTTGATTAAGGCATTAGATTAAATTGTTGTGTGGATTTGCTAGGATAAGTTTAAAATTCCAATTCACCCCCCCTCTTGGGTTGCACACTTGTATTTCAACCACTAGTCTGATTTGTCACTTCGTCTGAATCTCTCCATTATTCCAAGTGTGTTTCCCCTATTTTTTTGTTCTGAAAAACCCAAAAAAATGAAGAACAATACCTGTATTGATTTCGATTTTTTTATTCTAAGTCAAAGGGGTGATTGGCTTTTAATTATACAAGATAGAAGATGAAACCAAGATTTGTTGTTGATGAAGAACATGAAATTGACGATGGAGAAATTGCAGAAGAGAGAGAAAGAAAAAAGAGAAGAAGAAGAAGAAGATAAAAGAAGAAAAAAAAAGAAGAGGGATAAAATAATATAAAAAACAAAAGGGGAAATGCTTAAAGTAAAGTGGGTTGGGGTTAAGAGAGCACGCGCGAAACGGCAGCACAAGCTGCCGTTTCTCTCGTCCTTCTCTCGACTTTCTCGCTGGTTAGCATTTCTCTTGTTATAATACTAAGGAAATGCCACTTTACATGAGAGGCCACGTGGAAGTGGCCCAGATTCATCAATCATCAGTTCCTAGTCAACTTAGAGGGCTACAGTTAAGAATTTTTTTTTAAGACAAAAACAGTAGGGTCGGCAGAGCTTAAATAAAAGGTGAGATATAGAGGGGCCAAGGGGTCTGGGTCGGCCGGTGAGATATAAAAGTGGCCAACGGCCGTGCCGTGTCGTATCGGCTCAGGCCCATCAAAGGAAGCTCACACATATTCGTGTCATGTCGTGGTCACTATGCATTTTATATCGTGCCGTGTCCTGCTTAATATTTTTTTTTATTTAGGCCCGACTCGGCACACGTGCTGTGCCTAGGAAAAAAAGCCGACTAATTTTTTATTTTTATTATTTTAAAAGCGCATGTCAAGTTATTATCTTATTTTTTTAAGTCTATGTACTTTTTTGGATTAATGTGTCTTTATTCAAATTTAGTAGAATAAAAAATTCAATTTAATCCTGGACCTCAATACTGGACTACAGTCAAGCATTTATAAAGTATTTGAAAAGAACTAAAAATTATATGCTTGTGTATTCTGATGATAAACTTATTCTAGTGGGTTATACTAATTTTGATTTTTTGTCAAATAAGGATTTTAGAAAATCAACTCCCGGCTATGTGTTTACATTAGGAAGTGGAGCTATTAGTTGGATGAGTGTGAAACAATCTTGTATCACAGACTCAACAACTGAAGCCGAATATGTGGCTACATCTGAAGCTGCAAAAGAAGCTATATAGGCTCCGCAAGTTCCTACAAAATCTTGAGGTGTTACCTGTTGTAACTGCACCCCTTAAACTATTTTGTGATAATGGTGGTGCAGTAGCTCAATCTAAGGAGCCACAAAAAACAAAACATACTGACAGGAAATATCATCTTATAAGGGAATAGTGTAGAAAAGTTATATGATAGTACCCCAAATGGCATTAGATGCTAAATGGTAGATCTTATTACAATGGCCATTAGTGGGAAACCTTTATAACCTGCACTTAGAGCCCTAGAGCATGTGCAATATGCCAGATATGCTTTGAGAGCTAGTGGGAGATTGTTGGAAAAATATGCTCTTTAAAAGCATATGTGTTTATTTAATTGTAATAAATATTTTTCTGATTAATAAAAATAATGAGGTATTTTATGCAAATATCTTAATTGCATTAATATTTTTATTAAAATCTATTTAATCATATTATATGTATTTATGTGATCACCATGTGGATTCACAGAAGACATAAATATAAGTTATCTTATGATTAAATAAATTTAGTTCGCAGTTGATAAATAAAGTTGGGCACTTTATTTAGGTATAGACTGTAATAAATTCATTGAATGATTTGTCTTAATTATGTATGAATTTATTGATGTAGTACGACTACATTGAACATGATCACATATGAGATTTAATTAACTTTGTAATAACTGTCAGACTTATTAAATCTCATAGGCGTTGATTTTACTGTAATTTTAATCTTGAGTTAATTATGATTTCATGATTGTAATTGTTATTCCATTTGAGTTTCCAATGGGCATGACACATACTTATAGTCTAGATTACCCGGTATCTTGGTGGGAGCATTTATGAGTATTGGAGTTATAGATTAACAATATAGAATTTGTACAACACATCTCTTGATGGGTTTTCGGCACTTGATCATAGAATTCTCTGGCCAGAGTGTGTCAACATATTTAGTATGTTGAAAATGATCATTAGAGAAAACCAGTAAGTATCAAGGAACAAGATGTAATTAAATTGATTCGACAGTTGAGATATCAATTTAATTAATGATGTGGTACAAAGGATTGTGTAGTAAAGAAATCAATGTGGCTTGAGACGAATTATTATTCGAGCATACAATTATGGAGGTCAATTTCAATCTTTTAGTGGAGTAGATTTGGAATTAAATAATTAGGCTAGTTTAATTACAGGCCTAATTATTATAACCACTATTGTATGTTCCCAAATGATCCCCGGGTTAGCTCATTTAATTGACTGCGCCACTAATGGACTAATAAGTAAGATAACTAGCAATTTAGGTCAAAAGCCTAAATATATCATGGTTCCATTTAATTAGCTTGTGTGTAAGGGGCCTTATGTTATTTTACAAGGTGGGTCCCCTATAGAAAAAGCAAGTAAAGTAAGTTTTATTTTTTTTAATATTTGGAACCTAGTATTTTCACTAAAGGGAGATATAAAATGCTTATTTTCTCAAAAGAAAAAGAGAGTAGCCACTTTATACAGATCAGAAAAAAAAGATTTTTCTCTCTATTGTTGAGAGAAAATTTTTCTCGTGCTAGTTGCTTTGGTAGTGATAAAGGCACCCACACGTCAAGTGCAGATCGAACCTGAGTCATAACCTGGAAGATCGTTGGTGACAGTTCGTGATCTAACAAGCGTGGTGGTGATGGATCGTGATCCAAAAGGAGTGGTGGTGGCGGATCGTGATCTAGGAGCCTAAATCACTTCAACGGAAAAAGTCAAATCGGATTTTCAATGTACGATTTCCAGATTACAAATTCTTATATATTATGTGAGAGCGATCTTCAAAAGATTTTATAAAAAATTTAAAAACCTAATTTTTCCCCAACATGAAATTACGTAGAGTCATATATCATAGTTTATAATAATTTTAATACATATTTATAAAATCATGATATTTATAATTTTATTTATTAAAATTATTATATCAATTATTTATTTAATAAATTATAAACATAAATCAATTATAATTTTTTAGAAACTAAGAATTAAATAAATTTAAAAAACTTGAACTAATAAAATATATTAAAAGATTTAATTTCAAGTTATTTATAAAATCATAAAATTTTAAGTTTACTTTCATTAAAAAATGAAACGTGATTATTGTGTGTTTTTTCGCTTGTCATGCTTTGACCCATCTCTAATTGTGCTGTGTTTTAAGTCACATGTGCCTAAAATTCTAAGTCTGACCCAACCCATGTGCGTGCCGTGCCGTGCCGCGTGTTCTACCGAAACGTGCTCGTGCCGTGTCATACCCGTACTGTCTGGCCAACTGGTCACCTTTAGTGAGATTTAGGAAGTTCAAATCAAATTTTTACCCATTATTTTTTCTTGAATTCGATTTTGGGTGGTAAAGAAAGTTGTTTGAAAATAACTAGGTCAAGCCCCGTAAGAACAAATAAAAATGGAAATTTCAATTTACCCCTACCTTAAATCACAATCCTGATGAATAAACCCTCTAAGGTTATGAAAATATCAATCCCCATCTATCGCTACTCATCAATGCATATCCCATTTGTCCTCGTCTTTTAAATGAAAAATGGGAGTAAATTGATTTTATCAATACTTTAAAGATTTAATTAAAGATTGTTACTCTCGATAGAGGATATATTGAAATTTACCCCAAACAAACACCTGATGATGTTATCTGATAATTTCATTTTGAGATTACCGGTAAGCTATTGGGATGAAAGATTATGGTTTGCTTTTGCAAGGGAAAGCTTTCTACGATGTGGGCAAAGACCTAGGTGATGTATGCAACTTTCTAAAATTTTGATCACGTGAATTATTATTAAAAATAATTTATTATAAGTCAATATTACATAATTATTTTAAACACTTGTTTCAGAAATGAATTACCTATGACAAATATGACTAATTGCACAACATAATAGTAATAATGTTTTAAGGCGTTTCCATGCTAATATGATGAATAACAAATAAAACAGAAAAAAAATAAATAAAGCTTCTAAATCTTTGATTCTCTTTGTCACATAATATACAGGACATGCATTTAGTATGGACAAAGCAAAAGAGGATATATTGCCCTCCTTTTTTTTTTGGTTAATTACATTACAAATAAAATTAATATGAAAAATCATAAATGAGCTTTAGGACAGGTGCAATCTGAATATCTTAAAAGAAAAAAGAAAAAAAAAAGGATCAAATCCACTTTCAAGTATTGTAAAAGAAAAATTTACACAATCAAACTGTCAATCCTAAGGACGATGCCTTACTCTGGTCTGACAGAAGAATGCAAATACTAATTACAGAAGAAAATCATGCTAATTAAAAACATAATAGTTTTTTTTTTATAGTACGTAAGGATTAATATATTGTGAAGTTATAATAGTTTTTTAAATTAAGTATGGATTATTATATTGTGTAATGGATATCCAATTAGGGAACTGTGAATTGATTTGCTTTCTGATATCATGTAATGTCTAATTTTACGATTAATGTAATGGCTTGCACTTTAGTGTTGTATATGATTCTAAGTCTTCAAATTGAATTCTTAAAAAGTATTGCAACAATGAATTCGTGAATAAGAGTAGATATTGGAAGAGAAAAAAAAAATTGTCAATAAGCATTACTTGTGTATAATTCAATTTCAAATATAAGAACTTAAAATATTATATTTTATCATATCTTTATTTAATTTTTTAATTTAAATGATCCTTTTAGTCGATTTATCAATAGCTTTAATTATATTAAAAATAATTAATTTTTTTTACTAATAGAAATTACATGTACCTTTAATTAGATCTAAGGGTAATATTTCTTACACTATTGATGCATTAAAAAAATTACAGCATTAAAAAAATTACAGCGCCATATACGCATCCACTAATATAATTTTAATAATTTTTTTTGAGGAAATACAAAATTATTAAAATTTAATAGTTGTGCTTACAAAATTTATCTATTTTTACTTCCTAGTGATTTATCAAACACCCAATAATATGGAGTAGATTTTTTTTTTCTACAATATGTGTAGGCACCTCAATCTCAAATAAGTTATTTATATCTTCCACGATACAACCCATAAATAGAGAATCACAAAGTGGATTAAGTCTTTGACTACGCAAACTCTTTGGTTTATTGGAATATTAGCCTTGATTCGAGAGAGACTGATTTTCAATTGCTACTAATTTAGACTTTGTATGATATTGAGGTTGGACATTTGTATTTTAACAGTTATAGTGCTAAAGTGTTTGATAAAAATTAAATGTTGTAACTTGGAGGCTTAGTTGATTTAATCACACTTTACAATTTTATCAAAATTATTATTTAAAATCATATTTACTATTCAATATCAACTTTTGTTTCATAATTATAGTCATTTTTCTATAACAACTTTACCTTAAAAGATACAACACCTTAATACCAAATATAACCTTGAACAATGTTACAATAAATGAAATATTAGCAGGGTTGGTGTTTTCAATAATATTAAGGACGTTCATTGATTTCATTTGGAGTCAATATTTAATCCCATTTACATTAAAAAAAATCTTCTTTTTTGTAAATATTTATGAGGCAGATATATCTAGTAGATATATTTATGTACTAGTTAGTCTGGGATAAAGATCTCACTTTTAATGAATACATTTAGACTCCCAACATATCTCAAATTGTAATTTATATGTAAATTGGGTGTGGCTCCAACCCAAGAGTTGAATTACACCTAATAACTTAATATATTGATAACTAAACAGCAATTGAGTTTGTAAATACTAGTCGGGGGTTGATGTACCAACATCATGATTTAAAAAGAAAAAGAAAAAAAAAACAACAAATTAAGGAAATATGGTTTATCCGAAAGTTTGACCCCACAACTCGACCTAGACACCAAGAAATTGTTAGGCACTATTCGGTCTATTATCCAAAGCAGTGAAAGTGATACACATTACAAAGAAATACCATGCCAGTGGAGCTGAATCATCACACAAATATCACTGAAATGACTGGATGGAGATCAAGTCGTGCACAGAAAAATGAGAACCACTATTTAAAAAGAACCTATACTCTGCAGATATGAAAAGAAAATCAACAAAAAGAAACTTTAAGCTGTGTCTTGTACACTTTGTTGATTTAACAACATTTTCCAGTGAAAATTATATCTTTATTTTTTTTGGGTAGCAATTCAGACTTCAAAATCACGAAGTGGTCAGTGATAATTTGCAAGGTCAAGATCCGTCACCACTATACTAATCTTTCATGTCACAGTCCAGTCTCTTATTAGTGATCTTTTACAGGGGCGGATCCAAGAATTTGTATTACCCCGGGCTAAATAAAAAAAAATATTTTAAAGTGAGCATAAAGTAGGAAAAAGTGTATCAAATAAGGGGGACACGAAAAATCTTATCCTTATAAGTACGTACTTTAAACAAAAATAGTTATATCAAAAGAGTAGAAAACAAAGGTAATTAAAAAATAAAAACATTATTTTACAATTATGGAATCTGACTCTAATAAAATGTGATTATATAAGGATTAATATATTAATTGAGGATTTTAAGCTAAAATAAATGAATACATGTAATCACAATCAATTGAAAATTGCCAGTAAAACTTTAATTTTTGAAGTCAAGTACTTAATTACCAAGTTTTAATAAATTAAACAATTCAAATTTATTCCTCTTTTTAAATTATAAAAATATTATTAGTCAAAAGTTTCAATAATAAACTAAACTCAACCCAACAAAAATGTATTTTGGGTGTGGTCGTTTCTTTGTCAGGCGCTCTGACTCTCTTTAAAGAACTAGTTGATGATTTTTCTATCAAATTAAAGCTCCTCAAAATATTCAAATTTTATCTTAATTAATGTAACTAATAAATAAAATCTCAAAATTCACATAAAAAATTTATGAAAATGTTGATAATTGTTACTATATGTTATTTTTTTTAAGTTGTTTAATACTAGTGACAATTTTATATTAGATTGATATACTTTTTTTAATTAGAAGTTTTTTTAAATAAGTTAAAGTAATAACATTTTACCCCCAAATGTTTCTAATCTATATAATAAATATATAATTTACTCATTTTATTAAATAAGTCACTAATTTCAATTGGAAAAAAATAATTGAATTAAGGACATATTTGAAAATAAAATAAAAACTCTATTATAGTAGAAAATTAATCAAAATATAAAGATAATTGTATTAGGAACATGTATGAAAATAAAATAAAATCTTTATTATTATATATAATTGATGGTAAAATAAGGGGTATAAATGATTTTTTCCTAAGTTTGCCTTGCTACAGGTCCTGATCTTTTAGGCAATGACTTAAATTCAATATACAGTTAACAGTTGAGCGTATTTTTCACTACTGAAAGCAACTATCAATTGAAATATTTTCTATCAAAGTTAGAGAAAAAGATTTTACTTTTCTTTTATGCATATATATTGTAGTTTTTGTTTTTTCTTTTGTGAAAAACAATTCATTTATTTATTTTTATGGAAACCCTAGGCTTTTTAATTCTATTAACTAAAAAAATTTGATTTAAATTAAAAAAATTAAACGCCAAAAATGGCACATCACTTGTGCTTGTTTTGGGGCTCATCTTGTGAAATAACATAAGACCCCTTATAAACAAGCATAATAGATTGTGTCTCCTAACAATAATATATTATACTTTTGGCCCAAATAGCCATACTTATCAATTCAGTAGTGGATGAGTTAAGTTTGGGATTATTTGGATACATATAATAATGACTACAATAATTAGATCCATAATTAAATAAGCATAATTATTTAATTCCAAATCAGCTCCATTATAGCATTAGAATTGACCTCCATAATTATTTGCTATCTAGGATAGTGTTCTTAAATAATAATCCAAACCATGTCATATCAATTTTTTTACTAAACATTCATTTGTACACATCGTTATTTAAATTTATATCTCAATTATCCAATCAATTTCATTACATATTGATCCTAGACACTTAATAGTTTTTCTATAACGACTGTTTTAACATACTAATTTTGTTGACACATCTATCCAGAGAATTTTATGATCAAATACTGAAAACTCATCAAGAGATGTGTTGTACAAATTCTATATTATTAATATATAATTTCACTATTCATAATTGCTCCCACCAAGATATTGAATAATCTGGACTATAAATATATATCTCGTCTATTGGTAACTCAATTGGAATGACAATCAAAACCATGAAATTGTAACTAACTCAATAATTAGATTGCAGTAAAAATCAATGCCTTGGGATTTAACAAGTCTAAGAGTTATTTCAAAATTAATTAAATTTCATATGTAATCCTCTTTGATGTAATCAAACTACATTAATAAATCCATATATGATTAAGACAAATCATTTAATGAATTTAACATAGTATAAACATAAATAAAACATAACTAACATGAAACATCACAAATTAACTTTGTGACAGTTTAATCTAAATATCTTTTTTTTTAAAAAAAAGTGATCAGATCCACTTTCAAGTATATTTTTTTTAAATTTACATCTACATGAGAGTCAAATCGTAGACCTTACGAACGATTCTGATCTGACAGAAGAATGAAAATAGTAATTGCAGAAGAAACTCATGCTAATTAAAAACATGATACCTGCCCTTGAAATCATCCCTTCAAAACTCTCACTAGGAATAAACCATCTTCCCATTATGGCAACTCCATTTCCCATAAACAAACATGAAATGCTGACTGAAAGAGAGACAACATACTTTGGATTGGGAGGCCTCGGCTCCTGCCCTTGCCATTGTCGCAGAAAACGAACCCCAGTGTATGAAGTGTAGAAAATGAGGATTGTGAATCCAAGTAAGAATGTAATCCATCCTCTGTAGAAAAAGTTCGGATTCATGCCGTCTCCTCCATCTCTATTTGTTGCTAAATAAACTGTCATTAGGTTGAAAAAGTTCCAGTATTGAGCCTGGAATGATTCATTCATTCTCAGGGTGTGAACGATTATACGAAAGCAGCAAGTTAAGGACACTAGTGTTACTAGCATTGCTAATGTGTGTGAGATCAGGAAGTGGTCACAGATCAAGATCAATGAGTTTCCATAGAAAACAATGGCTAGAAGCAAAGATAGTTCTGTTGCCCATGGCTTTTGCATAGCTGAAATTTGGAATGTGAATGCGATGGGGCAAAAAAGATGTTGAATGCAATCAGAGCACTGAATGCATTAATTTGTATGCAAAATTTGAAAGTCAATGGCAGGATAAACATAAACGCAAGTTGGTGGCTAACTGAATTGTTATAATACTAAAGAAATGCTACTTTCAATGAGAGGCCACGTGGAAGTGGCCATTATTTTAATTTTCTGAGGATCAGTCCTAGCGTTTTTTTTTTTTTTTTTTTTTTTGCTTTTTGCTATTTCTTAGTCAAATAGGTTGGGTAAAGTTCAAATAAAAGGCGAGGTGCAAAATGTTGAAATAAAATATTTAGCTATTATTAATTTGTTTATTTTTTAAGATTTGAATCTGGACTCAATATTTTAAGCATTTGTACTCACATATTAGATTAGATCATGAGATCAATTTTATGATTTTCCAACCGTAAACATTTATTGCAATGCAACCCACATCATCAACATCATTAATGGGCAAATTGGTTTAGAAAAACCATCAAATACTAAACACACTAAAATCATTTTACCATTGTACATATTTCTTTCTTAACATATTTATTGATAATTGATAGAACACTTCGGCAAATTTCACTTCAAATAACAGGTAGCGCTTGCCATGGTCTTGTTTACCTCTTAACCACTTAATCATGGGTATAAGGCGTTTTACCTCTTTTGTAAAACGAATGTTTATTCCCAGCTTACATACTGTTTCGTCCTGACTCTTCTTTCCATTGGTAGAATTCACGATTTATAATACAGGGCGTCTCCGCTCCACTTTAGCTCAGGTTATAACTCTTAATTATTAAACTGTCTTGATAAATGGAATTGTTTGGTTAATTCTCAAATTCCTTCGACATGCCATTTGGTTATATAGTTTACTGGCATACACTGATGCTGCTATCGAGAGCTCATCGTCTGCTTGATGTAGAAGGATAAAAAAAAAAAAAACGTTATGCTGTGTGAATGTGAATTTGTGAATTATATTGTTGTTCTCTCGTTAACAATGTTTTTTTATTACTTTGAAATAAGTTTACCGTTATATTGTGTTATGTTCTAAGTTGTATTATAAGCAATAAAGAAGGGAGAAAAAATACGGTTGTTCGAGAGAACCGTTCTCTCCAGAAAAGAAGCATTAAGTCAGTGAATTACCTCCTCTATTTATTCACTTTTCCAGTTTAAATACAACACAAGTTACATGACAATGTAATTTATAATAATTGAATGAAACTGCTAGAAGATAGTAATTAAAATACAAATTAACTTCCATTACAACTCACTAACATGACTCACTGACTCAACTAATAAAACCCAACACTAATGGAACGCCTAGCCAATTCTTACATAAACAATATGCATAAATAAATTAAGCTCACATCATTCTACCCCCCTTGGAATGAACCTTGTCCTCAAGGTTGAATCACTAGCAACGTTTACAAGTGCCTTTTGACTTTCTTCATCTAAAACCTCATCATCTTCATGAGATGCTTCAATCATAAATAGGCGAGGAGTACGACACCTATATCCAAGAGCAAACTTGTCATCACAATAGTAACATAATCCACGTTCTCATCGATCATTTGCCTCACTTGGAGTCAAACATTTAAAAGTTGATGGTGGTGTGGCATTAGGCCGAGTTCCCAACAACCCGGTACTCGAAGTACCCTTTTTAGGAGAACTAGGAGATAGAGAGCAAGGCATGAAATTCTTTTTATGGAGGTTGTACTTTTCCTCAACAAGCCTTGCAAGACCTATAGCAGTGGATGACAAATGAGGTCATTGCATCTTCACTTCCAATCGTATCTCATCTTTTAGTCCCCCAACAAATGAGCCTACTAAAAAGGGCTCAAGCAAATCATCCACCAAGTGGGAAAGTTTCTCAAACTCTTCTTGGTAAGCAATAACACTTGTTTGTTGTCTTAACTGGGATAAAGCTTTTGCTGCATCATCAAATTCTGTTGGTCCGAATCTTTTGAGAAGAGCGCTCAAAAACTCAGTCCAGGTAACTGGGCCCTTAGTTTTTGTCATCCATCGATGCCATTGAAGCCTGCTCCTTCAAGATGGAAATATGCAAGTTGCACTTGCTGCTCCTCTGCAATATTCTGATACTCAAAATATTGTTCAGCCCGATAAATCCATCCATATGGGTCCACACCATTACAATTTAGAAAGTGCAACTTCAGACGTCGCACAAGGTTATTGTCAACAAATTTAATAAAAGAGCTAGATGGTCCAGCAGTTTGTGAGTGATCTCTTGGCATTGAATGGTTGCCAACGTTTGTGCTGATTTGAGCATGTTGAACACTCAATTTATCACACATAGATGTCAAATTTTGAAGTTTGCTAAGGACCTCCTGCATGATTGCATCTTGGTTCTCAATCTTCTCAATAATAAAAGCTTTAAAATCTGCATCTTGCTTTTGTCTTGTAGCATCAGCCATGGAATGACTACTTTGATACCAAATGTTATGTTCTAAGTTGTATTATAAGCAATAAAGAAGGAAGAAAAAATACGGTTGTTCGAGAGAACCATTCTCTCCAGAAAAGAAGCATTAATTCAGTGAATAACCTCCTCTATTCATTCACTTTTCTGGTTTAAATACAACACAAGTTACATGATAATGTAACTAACAATAATTGAATGAAACTGCTAGAAAATAGTAATTAAAATACAAATTAACTTCCATTACAACTCACTAACATGACTCACTGACTCAACTAATAAAACTCAACACTAATGGAACGCCTAGCCCATTCTTACATAAACAACATGCATAAATAAATTAAGCTCACATCATATTGTTAAACATAACTACAAAATTCGTATAGCATTGTATCAAATATCTTTTAACCATATACAAAACATTAATTTAGATCCGGTAATCATGTGACAATTTTTAAATACTTTCTTCCTTTCTTCTATTTATTCTTGACCTTCTATTTGCTGTAATTAAAATACAAATTAATTGAATGAAACTGCTAGAAAATAGTAATTAAAATACAAATTAACTTCCATTACAACTCACTAACATGACTCACTGACTCAGCTAATAAAACTCAACACTAATGGAACGCCTAGCACATTCTTACATAAACAACATGCATAAATAAATTAAACTCACATGATATTGTTAAACATAACTACAAAATTCGTATAGCATTGTATCAAATATCTTTTAACCATATACAAAACATTAATTTAGATCCGGTAATCATGTGACAATTTTTAAATACTTTCTTCCTTTCTTCTATTTATTCTTGACCTTCTATTTGCTGTGTTTAATCCTAGAGTTTAGATTCCGTTTAATTGTATTTGTAATCTTAACCGTCAAGTTCTCGCATATAATCATGTGTTTCAGAATTATTTTCGCTACGGTAGTGTGTATCCACGGAAGCGAGAACCTTAGTGTAAGTGCAACAAAATTTTTAAAATTATTACAATTATGTAAATAATTTTGTCATTTCGTTTTCATATATAATTATTTGTTGACACAAATAATGAAAACATGTAAGATTTTCTAACTAGTCTACCATCAAATTGCATTAGTTATGTAAAATTACTTGGATTTGATATAAATAAACATAAAAATTAAAACGTATCAAGTAATTATGCATGATATTTATAAAAAAAAATTATTTTTTATTTAAAATTTAAATATGGGCAAAGATAGGATTTTTTTCTTAAGAGAAATGCTAAACAACCAAAATAAAAAGGGAACAAAGACAGAAACAACAATACATGCAGCGCTTTTATCTAAGGATGACAAAAATTCCCACGGAGACGGATACCCTCGGAGATTTTTCCCATTCAGGGAGGATACAAGGATAATTTTATACTCGATTTCTTATTCGAGGAAGAGACGGGGATGAGATGGAATCCCCATCCCCTCCCCATTTCCCCCATTTTAATTTTAATTTTTAAAATTACTAGTAAATAAATAATAAAATTTAAACTATATTATGAAATTATAAATATTGGTAAAAATAAAAAATATCAAAATATTTATATTATTAAACTTTTAGGCTCAATTAACTAATTAAAGTCTTAAATTTTTATTTAGGACATTAAAAAGGCCAGGTAGATTCTATTAGCCCAAAAATTTTGTTTTAATTTTAATTGTTTTATTAAAAATATGAATTAAGTATCTACATTTATTTCATTTATTTTATTGTCGATATAAAAGTAAATTCTTTTTCTTTTTATTATAGGATTATAAAAATTGACAAATATAATTATTTTGATAATTTGTATTTTGCATGTGGCTTTTGTAATTGATCAATGTTAATGTAAGAACTTTATTTTTATTTGAATTATTTATTTTAATATAATTAACTTAAAATAAAAATATATATATTAGTTATTTGAGGATCGAGGACCTTTGGGAATCCCTTGTTATTATTCGGGGATGAAATATGGATTCTCTCAAGCAATTATAAGGGGGATGAGGAGGGGACATGGACATATTCAAAATATCAGATATAGATATGGGGAGATTAATCCCCTCCCCTTTCTTCTCCATTATCATCCCTACTTTTATCTTTATTTCCTTTACATTTTTTCACTAAAACATAAAAAATTAATAAAATTTTAGTCAAAGTCTAATTTTATCCCCCTTTACAACTAACAGCCAACCAACCCCAAGATCTCTCATTAAAAAAAGAAAAAAAAAGCCTTGCACTGAGTTATCACGACAGAGATGCCAATGGCACCACCAACAGCTACCATTTATACCATAATGATTCCAAGAATTATCATAGATCAGAGAATTGAAATTTTATGTTTTCAGTTATTTGACAAAAAAATGATCAAGTATGAGTGAGAGAGAGTAAAATAGGATTTGTGGCAATGACAGCGTGGGCATGATGTCCTTGAATATAATTTCAATAAGAGTGAGATTATTAGCACTCTTATAATTTGCAATTACAATGCCTTTTCTGTTAGGAAATTTATGGGTGAAGGAGATACGCAGTTAAAATGAAATTGAAAGAAAATAAAGAACAAATACAAAAGAGGACACCAGAAATTACGTGGTTCGGCTTTTAGCCTACATCCACGGGCAAAAACGGAAGGAAAATATTTTACTAGTGAAAATGAGTTATTGCTGTGTTTACTTTCTGGAGTGAGAGTGTGGAGTGTGGAATGTGGAGTGTGGATTCCTTCCACTCCAGTGTTTACTTATCATTTTTAAGAGGGGAGTGGGATTCCCACTCTGTGGGTCCCACCTAATTTTGAAGTGGGGAGTGAGATTCCCACTCTCATGGGGGAGGTGGGAGTGGGAATCCACTCCCCCCTCTTCCCTTTTTACCCTCATAATTAAAATAAATAAATAATATTTAATTAAATAAATAATATCATATTTATTAAAAATAATAATTATAAACATATTTATTTTATTAAATTTAATAAAATAAAAATAAATAAATATTATATTTATTTAAATAATAATATTATATTATTTTATAAATTAAATTCATTAAAAATAATAATATTAAACATTAATTTTAATAAATATTAATTATTTATTTATTGAATAATAATAATAATAATAAATATTCTAAGAAAATATTAATTTTGTACCATATTATCAATAATAATGTTTCATTTGTGTTGCTATCATTAATAATTTTTATTCACATAATTTAAATTTAAATTAATTAAAAATTATGATTTACATAATTAAGAATATTAATAATTATTATTAATTTAAAAATATAATAAAATATTTATTTTATTTTTTATTAATTTTTAATTACAAATTATAATTATTTAAATAAGGGTAAAATTATAATTTAAAACTATTTACTCATAATCCAAGACAATGTAAACACATAAATTGGATTATGGTTTTAATTTCATTCTCCCATTCCAATGTAAGTATTTACTCCCAATCCAAACTCTCAAAACACTAAAACAATAGCTTATAATTTCAAGCTCTCTAAACTCTCTCTAAATACAAGAAAACTCTTCTCAAAATTGGATGAGCAAATGAGGGAATGAACCCCTCTATTTCTAGCCAAAATCTTGGCTACTATTAACGTATTTTTTTAATTATTTTTCAAAATTCAAAGTTCAAAGTTTGATATTCAAACTTTGAATATCTAGAATTTTGAATTTGATATTTAAAGTTTGAATATCTAGAAGAGACACCAATCTTGGCAGTCTCCTACTTGGAGATTAGATTTGGAACCAATCAATCTCCACACCATCCTTTCTGCTTCGCCATTGTTATGTTGCCTACGTTTCTGCTAGGCCACAAGAGGATCTACTCCAGATAAACTTGTCAGCATTGATTGGCTTGGTTAAAACATCTGCTAGGTTCTCATTCGTATGGATTTTCTGTAAATCCACATTTCCATCTTCCACTACTTCTCGAATGAAGTGATACTGAACCCCTATGTGTTTTGTCCTGGAATGAAAGGCCGGATTCCTTGCAATGTGCAAGGCACTCTGACTGTCACAAAACACATGAATTTTCTCTTGTTTGTGCCTGAGCTCCTTCAATAACCTTTTTATCTAGATAGCTTCCTTGCAAGCTTGTCTAGCTGCCGTGTATTCTACTTTTATTGTAGATAAAGACACAACAGTCTGCAGTTTTGAAACCCAACTTACAGCTGCTCCTGCAAGTGTAAACACATAGCCAATAGTAGATTTCCTTTTATCAAGGTCTCCTGCAAAATCTGAACCCACATAGCCCCTGATAGTAAACTCTGATCCTCCATAACATAATGCAACATCTGAGATTCCTTTGATGTATCTCAGAATCCTCTTCACATCTATCCAATGCTCTCCACCAGGATTCGCCATGTATCAACTGACTGCTCCCACTGCTTGTGCAATGTCTGGTATAGTACATATCATAGCGAACATCAAACTTCCCGCTGCTGATGCATACGGTACTCAAGACATCTCATTCCTCTCTGCTTCATTGCTAGGACACATACTTGAGTATAATTTGAAATTAACAGCAAGTGGGGTAGAAATTAGCTTACAATCGTGCATGTTGAAGTGTCGCAAGATTTTCTTCAAGTAGTTCTTCTGAGAAAGTCAAATCTTCCTGTTATTTTTGTCTCAATGAATTTGCATCCCCAGAATCTTATTTACTGGTCCCAAGTCCTCAATTTCAAATTCCCTAGCCAACTGTGCCTTCAATTCTTAGATTTGATCTTTATTGGGGCTTGCTACCAATATGTCATCCACGTATAACAGTAAAATGATGAAAACATTATCTTCAAACCTCTTGTAATATGCACAATAATCTTAACTGAGTCTGTTGTATCCAAGGCTCATGATGAAGGAATCAAATCTCTTATACCAACACCTCGGCGTCTGTTTGAGACCGTATAAAAATTTGTTTAACCTGCAAACCAAGTTCTCATTTCCCTTTTCAGCAAAACTTTCTGGTTGGAGTATACAAATTTCTTCTCCAAGTTCTCCATGAAGAAATACAGTTTTCACATCTAACTGCTATAAATATAGGTCAAATATAGAACACATCGCCAAGATTATTTTGACTATTGTGAGTCGAACTACCTGAGAAAATATCTCGTTGAAGTCAATACCTTCTTTCTAAGCATGTCCTTTCACCACTAATCTTGCACGATACTGGTACACTTGGTCATTGCCATCATGTTTGATCTTATAGACCCATTTGTTTCTAATAGCTTTTCTTCCACATGGTAGTGTTACAAGTTCTCATGTCTTATTCTTGTGCAAAGCTTCAATTTCTTCCTACATTACTGTCATCTACAAAGTAACATCTGAACTGTTTAAAGCTCAATGAAAAGTTGATGGCTTTCCATCCTCTGTCAGAAGCCAGTATGCAACGTTGATCTCTGTGACATACTCCGAGTGTCACGTTGGCAGTTGTCTCTCACGAGTTGACCGACGAACTTCTGGAGCCTTAGACTCAACTGGTTCTTGTTCCTCGTGCTCTAGTGCTGCTTCAGAAGAATTTGAATATTCTTTTTCTAGATTATTTTTCACATACACCAGCATAGTCCCTGACTTTTCTTTTACAGTGTCATCATCCTCATCTCTCCTTTACAGTTGATCTTCTACAAAGATAATATTTCTGCTGATGACGATTTTGTGGGCAGTAGGGTCCCACAGACGATACCCCTTTACTCCATCAGCATACCCTAAGAAGATACACTTCCAAAATTTTGGATCTAACTTTGTTCTTTCTTGGGTATTGTACATCACGTACACAGAACATCCAAATGCATGTAGGTATGAGTAGTAAGCTGACTTTCCAGTCCACATTTCCATCGCTATCTTCAGCCCAATTACTGTGGATGGCGATCGATTTACTATATAACAGGCAGTTTCAGCTGCTTCTGTCCAAAATGAATTGGGTAGACCAGCAGTTCTCAATATAGCTCTTATCCTTTCTGTAAAAGTCTTATTCATCTGCTTCGCTACTCCATTTTGTTGAGGAGTGTATGCTACCGTGAATTGCTTTTGAATACCTTCTTGCTTACAGAAAGCAAGAAACTTGCCGTCTGTATACTCTCCACCATTATCTGTCCTCAAGCACTTGATTATTTTTCCGGATTCAAGTTCAACCCGCGCTTTATATTGTTTGAACACTGAAAATACACCTGATTTTTTCTTAATTAGATACACCCAACATCTTCTAGAATAATCATCAATAAAAGTCACCATGTACTTTGCACCTCCCATGGACATATCTGACGATTCCCAAACATCAGAATGAATCAAGTTTAGAATGCATTTGCTTCTAGCAATAGATCTACTGAACTTTAATCTATGCTGCTTACTTGTAACACAATGCTCGTAAAATGGTAAACTTACCGATTTGAGCCCCAAAAGCAATTTTTACTGAGAGAGAATCTTCAAACCTAGTTCTGACATATGGCCAAATATGAGAACACATCATCGTTGACTCTTCTCCATTTGATGCGACACACGCATCAGCCTCCTGTAGTATTTCTCTTTTAAGCATGAATATATTAGCACCGATCTTTTCTGCCTTCATCAATACAAGCGTGCCTTAACAATTTTCATAATTTCATTCTCCACATGAGTTTTATACCCATTACTATCCATTTGTCTCAAAGATAATAGATTTTTCTTCAGGTCGTTGACATGTCGTACCTCCCAAATTGTGCGAATTGTACCATCAAAAATTTTGATTTTGATAGTACTAATACCAACGATCTCCAAGGCATGATCATCTCCCATATATACAGATCCTCCTGAGATAGGTTCATATGTGTGGAACCATTCTCTTCAAGAGGTCATGTGTTAGGTAGCTCCTGAGTCTATAAGCTAGACATCATATAATCGTTTTCTGCCTTTTGAAATAGTTATTGCCTTGCTATAGAGAATTTCGCCATCATCTGAGGTACTTGCTACACACGCCTGAGCATTTGATGACTCAGGTTCTTTGCCCTATTTTCTCTTCTGGTTATTGCAACACTCTTTCTTGACGTGCCATTTCTTGCCATAGTTGTAGCATTTAACATTCTTCTTACTTATGGATTTTGATCTACTATGATTGTAACTCCCACTGGGGCCATGTTTTGTTGATCTCCCTCTCGTCACCGATAGCGCCTCCACTTGTTACGAACTTACTTGTCCGTTTTCCTTATTTTTCTGCCTGCTCTCCTCATTTAATACGGAGGCTGCAACATCGTCGAAAACTAGATTGTCCGCTAGATTATTGTTTGTTAGGTTAATGATGAGTTGATCATATGAATCTGGTAGACTTTAAAGTAAAAGCTCTGCACGTTCATTCTCCTGTATATTATAACCCAACGTTGTGAGTTGTGAAAATAGTCTTCAAGGTGTTGATGTGGTCGATCACCATTGTAGATTCCGTCATTCGAAGAGTATATAGTTTCCTCTTCAAGAAGATTTTGTTGTGTAGTGACTTGGCCATCTATCTCGTTCCACTTGTCATCAGTTATCTCCATGGGTCTTTCTCCAATTGTTGTCAAGCAATTATTTTTCCTCAATACAACTTTCATCTTCATTTTCCACAATGAAAAATTATTCCTGTTGAATTTCTCAATTTCATACTTTGCCGCCATTTTATTGATAAATACCACACACAAGCTAGTGTACCACCCTGAATAGTTGTGAGTATGTGTGAGAATACACACCAGGAAAGTTCCCAGGAAAGACTGGAGGGGTCACAATGGTCCCACTTAAAACCCATACTCCTTAGGCTCTTATTGCCTTTGTGATAGAACTTTCCTAGACATATACAAAACCACATAGTTGCTTTACTCACACCACTATTCCCTGCTTTGCACTGCAAAATTCTTGGATCGCTCTCACTGTTTCTCGTGAACAGTACCGTATATATAAATAGTACCGTATATGTGAGCAATATCGTTTACGTGAACAATGCCGTATACATGAACAGTACTCAACTCCAAATAATACAACCAATAGCTCTAATACCACTGTTAGAAATTTGATGGGTGAAGCAGACACACTGCTAAAATGAAATTGGAAGAAAATAAAAAACAAGTACAAAAGAGGACACCAGAAATTACGTGGTTCGACTTTTAGCCTACGTTCATAGGCGAAGACAGAAGGAAAATATTTTACTAGTGAAAATGAGTTATAAGTATTGTAGTATTTAGCTCACTTTCCAAAACCCCAATACACCCAAACTCTCAAAACACTAAAACAAGAGCTTATAATTTCAAGCTCTCTAAACTCTCTCTAAATACAAGAAAACTCTTCTCAAAATTGGATGAGTAAATGAGGGAATGAACCCCTTTATTTATAGCCAAAATCTTGGCTACATTCACGTATTTTTTTATTATTTTTCAAAATTCAAAATTTAAAGTTCAAAGTTTGATATTCAAACTTTAAATATTTAGAATTTTGAATTTGATATTCAAAGTTTGAATATCTAGAAGAGACACCAGCTTGAATATTTAGAAGAGACACCAATCTTGACATTTTCTATTGTGAGCTACTTTAGTTTCAAAAATATTCTTTCTTAATTTTTCAACCTCTTCCACACACCTCCAAATCTTAAAATATGATTTCTATGTACAAAATTTTGGTTGATTATATTATATGTATTTAATTTAAAATATATATTTGAATTAATTAGAGTTAAAAGTGATCTCAAAATAACTAACCTATAACTTTTTTTTTAAAGGATATGCAAGAAAATGGGAAAAAAATTATTCTTTTGAGTTTATTCAAGAAATCGATAATGGATGAGGAGTTTGACGAGAGTATGAATATATTATTAAAATCACATTGATTAGAATGCAAAATATTTGTTAGGGAACAAAAAAAAAGGAAAAGAAAAAGTGAAAACTGTTGTTCATGTGATTATATGGGTGTACAGAATTGGAGAGAGAAGCTTATAGAAACAGATAAATAATTTATTTTTATTATTTAATATAATTGTGATAAAGAAGGGGTTTGATACGACTTATAAATGGGTGCCAGTCCCACTCTTTCAATAAAAATTAAAATTGTAAATATTTAAATATTTAAATAGTTATTTGACGAGAATTATGAAGGGGTGGCAATAGCGCAAACTTCCTGTTGAGATATTTAAAAAGCTATTTCACGCAAAAATGAATGATTAATTTTTACACAGGAATCGACTATGAAACAGAAGAAAATTCGGAAATGTTGTAAACATTACATGGTTGGCTCCAAAATTTGACCCCACAGCCTAGCCTGGAAGCCATGGAAATCTGCAGTGCCATTTTGTCATCGTCAAAAACAGTGAAAGTGATACAAAGAATAAAAATAAGTTAACAAAGGAACAAAAGAGATAGCATGCCAGGGGAGCTGAATGAATGGCCACAAGTATCACTGAAGTGACAGGACAAAGAGCAAGTTGTGCACAGAACGTGAGAGCCACAGCCAGCGGAAAAAAGAAAAAAGGAATTTATTCTGCTGAAATGGAAATCGACATGAAGAAATTTTGTTCTCTGTGTCTTCTGCTTTTAGCAGTATCCAGTGTTACAGCTGCTGCAAAGGGAAGTTATAAAAATGGAGAATGTGATGGTTCCATTGCAGAATGTGGTGAATTAGCAGCTGAAGAATTCTCAATGGAGTCAGAAACAAGTAAAAGAGTTCTTGCAGCAGCACACAAGTACATTTCTCCCGGGGCCCTGCGGCGGGATGCGCCGGTATGTAATGGAGGAGCAAGGGGAGATCCGTACAGTAAAAGTTGCCTGCCTCCCCAATCAAATCGTTATCAAAGAGGTTGCGCCGCGTACAAAATGTGCAGAATGTGAGCAGCTGTTTTATGGGTTTCTTTTTTGTTATTCTTCTTTGGTTAGTAATAAATATTTGCTATAATGAAAATAAAATTGCTCAAAGTCCATGCGTAGTTGTTTATTTGAGATGTTTGGTATCCACTTGTTCTACCATAAAACTATGAATTTTTTTTTTTTTTTGGGGGAATTACATAAAGCTATGATTTTAAAACCGCAATTTATTGAAACTTCCTAGTCTGGCCATGACATTGAGAACATGATATTCCATGATTTGTTGAATTTTTTAGGACATGTAATATATGAACTTTTTAATAACAAAAGCCTTTAAAAATATACTTTCAATTGGATTTGGTGTGTATGAATTGAAGAGATTGAGGTTAAAGAATGGGAGTAGTCATTTCAATTCTTTTTTTCCTTTTTCTCTCGATCCTTTCCGTTCTAACAATTTTAGAGAGTGAGAAATATCAAAGAAATTTCTCATGCACTTCTGTAAATCAAATCCTTCATTTCTTGATGTTAATTTAGCAAAGTGGCAATAAAGGTAAATTAAAAGATTAAAAAAGGAAGGTCGAAGCCAGTTGCAATCACTCTACTATACGTCGTTTAATTAGTGCTAAGAATTGAATTAGGAGACTAATCAAAATTGTTCAAGCATACTAAGAGGTGATTTCAAATTTTGGGTGGTCTCCCCATTCTGCCTGAATATGGGTGGGGAAGTTTAATTCACCTAATTAGAACGTCGGCAAATGTCTTCATAATAATTATGTATGCTATACAAATTAAAGAAAATTCGTTTTAAAAGTTTAGTAGATGTTAAAAAGTTTTGTCATGTTCTAGAAATTAAAGAAATCTCATTTAAAAAGTTCTGAAAAAGCTAAAATGTTTTGTCAAATCAAACACTTAAAACGTGATAATTAAATATTTGTTCGATCAATTTTCTATCACTTGTCGCCTATGACCTACCACTCCACTGAGAAACATGAGTCACTGCATGATTATTTTCAAGTGCGCGCAACACTCGTGACAAGCTCCCATTAGGAGAACTGTGCTATGAGGCCCACAATTCCCCATTAAAATTTGACCCGTGCGTTTACCTGATCAACACTCTTATCTCTGTGTCCTCAAATTCTGTCCAATTCCAATCCCCTCCAAATGGTACAATATTAAAGGCTACTGTCTTGCTGCTGCTACTCATGTAGCAAAAGTTGATCATGCAATCATCAATCATATTAACATAACTATTAGCTTCCACATTGGAATTATGAAACCAACCTAACGCTAAGATGCATTTAATAATGACTTCATAGAGTAGGAAAAATAAGAGCCTAAAACCCAAACAAATAAGTTAGGTGAAGTGTGGTCCATGTTTTCAGAATGGGACTTCCACTATCACTTTATTAAATTGAAAAAAACAAAAATTATCCCAACATACTCTATAAATTAAATGCTTTGCACATTCAAGTTACAAGTACGGAAGCTACTAAACTAATGGAATCAAAGCTTACCAATCTCTCTCTTCATTCGAGCTCCTGTCTGATCCTTGCCCTGCTGCTTTTCAACAAAGCTGCAACAGCAAGAAGCAGCAAGATATGCAATGGTTCAATAGCAGAGTGCAGTGAAGAAATTGAAATGTTTATGGAGTCTGATATCAGCAGAAGGTTTCTTGAAGAAAGGAAGAAATATATAACACCGGGGGCTCTAAAACCGGATCAACCAGTTTGCAGCGGCGGCGGCAGAGGTGATGCTTATAGTAAAAGTGAAGGCTGTCTTCCTCCAAAATCTAACGGTGAGACCCGAGGCTGCCCTGCATATTATCGTTGTAGGTCTGGCTCCTGAAAACTATAGCTGTCGGCTCGTTCTATGTTTTTCTTTTAATTTTTGGGCTGTAAGAGGATGCAATTACATGATATGTCTTTGATCAGATATGATAAAAAGATCGAAACTTTCTACTTTTAAGATATGATCTAAATGTTCTTGCTCTCATCATATCTGGATGTTTTCAGTCAAACCAGCTTCTGCAGCCATATCATTTTTCGCTCAAGAAATAAAATAAAATAAATATCCATGCAGAGTTGAGGCTTTCTTCCTGGGCTCTATTCAAAGACAAATTCTTGTTTTCTTAAATAAACAATGAGAAAACTTAAATTACTCTACTTTTTCGCTTGATCCAAGAACACTCACTAAATACCTTAGAGCAACACTTAAATAGCTCCGTTTTGAGAATTTTAACAATCTTTAGACTGTCTCCACCCAAATAGTGTATATTTCATATATGTCAAATGTGCATGCACACAACCATCTAGCAACAGAGGTCCTTCAAAGCTTCAAGCAGAAAAGTGAATCTTCTTATGACACATTTGACCAGTGTATCTATCCATCAGGACCCTCACTTGGTTCTTGGAGATTTCTTACTCTTTCGAGGGAAGTCCAAAGTCCCAACGCCAACAAATAAAGGAGAACATGTTCCCTTGTAAATCATAGACCTCAATTTTTAAAATTTAAAGAACAAACAAAAGAGCGAGAGAGTGTGGCTATTATAACATTAATTTTAGATGAAATAATATGTAAATAAAATTGAATGAAGAATGATAAACATTGTTATACATCCTTGCAGACAAAAACATGGATGATGAGCAAGGGGGTTTACAACGTAAAATCCAAATGCAGTATTGCTTCTTTCCAAGTGTTTATGAGTAACAAACAGATTTATATCAGAGATACAAGTACCGAGACAACGAGAAACAACGAGAAAGCTAGTAATATAAATACTCATGCTCAAGAAAGCTTGGGCATAAATACTAATAGATAAGTAACGATGCAATGGAAAATATACCTATTTTGTCGATGCAAACACATTCAGCAATTTCAGATATTGTGATATATCATAAAGAAGTTAAGTACAAATTACCAAATCATATGGTACAAAATAAATCATAGTAGGCCCCATTGTTTAAAGCAAGTCCAATATTTACAACCATAATGCTTGTGCATTCGGCTGAAGTCCAGTTCACCATCATAAAAAAAAAAAATGAAAACTGCAGTTCACAATGGAATATATAAAAAATATCATCGCTAGTTTAAGCATCAAGTACAATTTAAAAAAAAATAGTGACAAACAAAAAGGAAGACGCACGCTTTTATCAAACATGGAATTTTCTTGTTCGTTTGTTCCATATAGAGTAACATCTGTAGTATTTAACCCCTTGAACACAAGGCTAAGTGGCTACAACTCAATACAATTCCAGGTCACAATCCAAAACCTAAAAATTACAGCTCTACTTAACTGAAAGCTTCCATACCTCTCTGACATTAGAAGAACCATCCGCCACTTCAGCAACCAGGCACGCATCCATACTACCTGCAAGAGGAAGGAAAAAGAAGGCCAATTAACAAGATTTCACCACCCTTGTGTGTATCGCTGGATCTAATTATGCCATTGGAGACCATGCAGATCAGATAAAAAGTGCAGAATACTCTGTATATTTCCAGGAATTTCAACGGGTATTTTCACTTATGTATGTCCAGACATGCATGCACACTTTGTCCGTGGAGGAAAATGAAAAATTTAACCAGATTCAAGAGCAAAGAAAGTTCTAGAAGATGCATTTATGTGCTGTTACTGTAAACTTTTACGGTCCTAAGCCATTTCAACCCAAAGGAGGAAATAAAACACCAATCATCATTAAAATGTGGTTCATTCTAGAATTTAAAATAACAAATTAGAAGAATTATCTCACTCTCGTTCTCCACCATAGACAGGAATCGTCTTGTTCCACCACCTACACCAAAATAATGCTTCTTTGCTGCCAAATACACAACTCCATGTGGACGGCTGATACTCTACAAATTAATCACTTTTAGAAGTCAATAATTGATATTTGCAAAGAACAGAGAGAGGAAACAATAAGAAACCGATATTTTATGATGAAATACCTGCTTTATAAGTCCATAAAGACTTTGGTGAGCAGAAACTGAGTAAATTGTCTCCGCCATCAAAATGATATCATAGCCAGAAGTTGGACCGTCCCCTGGGTGACAGTTTAGATCCTTTTCATCATACTTTACACAGGGAAGGAGTTGATGGATCTGACTCCAGTCACCAGCAAAAAAACGCACTTCTGCCCCAGACGGACAATTTGTTTCAATTGTTGCTGCAGGCTGAAGCTTTTTGGGCACGTTGGCAATTACATTGGGGATTGTCAGATATCTTAAGACTTCAGTATTAAAATCCTGGAAATGTATGACGGCAGCACCCTAATGCCAGGCGGGGCAAAAACAAGCTTAATGGACCGGAAGATTTTAAAGCATCTAGTTGTCAACAATACAATACAAACTAACCTCAAGGCAAGCAAAGATCCCAGGAAGACCATGACCACATCCCAACTGGAAACAATTACATTAAAACCAGACAAATTATCAAATCAAAGACATATGTATCAGTATACATTGAAAGCCTTGTGCACGGAATTTACAGAAACAAAGATTTTGTTGTCGGATTCATTAAGCAAGGAGAAATTCAGAAATTAGTCATAATTGTCCCAATGTATACTGAGGTTAACAATAACATTAATCTGGCACAAATTGAAGTCAACAATAACATTAGCCTTAAATTGGTACCTTAAACTCTTTTACTGGCTATTTAATGACCAAATTATAATCAATTTTTAATACGTAGATTCCAATTGAACCAGGTAATAAATCCATGGACAGAAATAGATGACCTTATATTCTAATATTTATTGAAGCCACGATAACACTCTAAAAAGCAACTCCATTCAAAACAACACAGAAACTTTAAAAAGACGGAAAAAAACACTGGTCTTCCTCAAAGCACTTAATAGCATGCCAAAACTATCACGTAAACCTATCCTGCCCGGCCAAGGATTTTCTTCGAACAGTGTTAAATTTTAATCCTCCTCTTCAATGACCTTGGTGCCAAGCCACCTCAGTCCTTCTGCTGGGATTTCTGCAACAGCCACAAAGGAGTACGCTCTTCCTTAGCATCTTCATCATTGTTCCTCCTGCGAAACGAACAATGTGAAACCTAACCCTCCTTGGAACACTTCAGATCCCCCTGCTCCAGAGTTGCTTGTTCAATTTCACATCAACCCTAGCATCCTTAATCCCCATAGCTTTCTCTGCAAATTTCCTGCTTCCCATAATGACTTTGGAGCTTTCTTCTTGAATGCACAGTCATGTAGATGCTTGTGAAGGTTGATGGTGAACTCTCTGGTCACCACCTCCTCCTTTCGTCCCTTTGTCTTCTCCACCATTTTCTCTCTCTTTCTCTTTATCTTTAAGGGTTCAAAAAATGCAGGAACTCGAGAGGGGGATGAAAGAGGGGACAAGGGTTCAATAAAATGATGAAATGTAAAACTCAAAACCCTCAAACAGAAGACCTTACATCTTTATGAATTTAGTAGGCAAAACAGACTGCAGAATCACCCATTACAGATGATTGCTTACCCCCCCCCCCCCCCAAAAATTGCTTACCCCCCCCCCCCCCCCCCAAAAAAAAAAATCTACTTTTGTGCTTATTCGAAGAAAACTAATGAATTATATTCTAATTTTTGCTGGAAACCATCACTAAAATAATAAAATCCAAGTCAATATCTCAAATATGTGTAAAATTAGAATAATTAATATGCCCATTCTTCAATATGTTGTTATCATAAAGAGTTTCAGTTTTGCCTAACTCTGCATTTAACGTTGAAAAAAACTATGAGTCTCAAGTCCTAGAATATGTAAACTAACGGTCACAATCAACATGCCCAAACATAAAAAATAAAAAGATGAAGTAAACAGTACAAAATCACCTGAAACTATGAGCCCACCTCTAAAACACGCTTTCCTGAAAATGATATATTACCGTTCTGAACATCCAAGCGCAGAGCTTTAACAAGATCGATCGAACCTTCCCACAACTTCAGTCCCCCTATCCCCAAAATCACATACATACACAAATGTGCACAATCAAGCAAACAACAAAAGTAGAAAAAAATAAATAAATAATAAAACAAAATAAAAAAAGAAAAGTGCAAAAACAATTAAGGCTGTAGCATGTGCACCTTCATATACTCCAGGAACTAAGTCAGAGTTAGGCAATCCTAAAACTTCCTTGGTACTCACCCGACCCTAAAAGAAAAATGTAAAACAGAACTTAGCCATTTTCCTTACAAGAAAACATGATGAAGTTTCACTTGTGTAAGCTTAACATTTTATCAGGCATTACAAGAAAAATCCCATATGAATTCTAAAAAGGGAAGCGTACAACAATTATTGAAAAGGGTGACACAGACCTTGAGCAAAGTGAGTTCACCTAAATTGACTGGCTCCAGAGTGAAGTTGAGAGACGGTGAAACCTACTTAGCATCAAAACCAATCAATAATAACAATAATAATAATGAAGTATGAAATAGCTAGCCAAGATAAATAAAACGGAGAAAGAGTGGCAGTGTAGAAATTAAAACCTCAGAAGGAAGCACTTCAAGGGAAGGAGGAGGAGGAGGAAGAGGAGTTTCATCCTCTTTAGAATCAAGAAACGATAAGCCAAACATTTTCTTCTGCAAGCGCCTGCTACTGCCAGTAGCTGCAGAACCAAACGTAACTGCGATTTATTTGTTGTTCGGGTTTTGTTCTTGGGACAAGGAAATCAAGTTCTGGGCTTTGGGCTTCGGGATTCAATGGGTATTATACGCGAGTAATGATATTTTGAAATTTATTTTATTACCTACCACAATTATCTGTATTGAAATAAAAAATTATTAATTTATTTTATTATCTTTCTATCTCCCTTTCTCCCTCTCCCTACCATAACTTTATAAATATCACCTCACTCCTTCATCAACACCACCACTAGTAGCACCTGTTGGAAAAATAGCATATTGAATTCTTATTTTAAAATATAATTTTGAGTGGACCTACTTTGTTTAAGTAAAAGATTATAAAAGTATTTCTAAAAAAATATTTAAATAAAACTTTATTACATATGTGAAGAACTATATCAACATTTAAAACTTTAAAGGATACTCCAATTAAGATTTTTCAAATAAGAAATAATTTTCTCTCTCTTCAGTTTTGTAAAGTTACTTTGTTCCTCTTCAATTTATAATTTATTACTTTTTATTAAAAAGAGAAGTTTTTTAATTACCATTTATTTTTCTTTTAAAAAATATTTATTTGATTAAAATAATATTAACTTATTTATATTTTAATAACCTTTTGGAGAATAATATATTTTTTCATTCTCTTATTTGCCACATAAATCAACAAATAAATTTTTGAACAATAAAATTAATAGAGCCTTTTGGAAATGGTCTAAGTGATTTAGATACTCTTTCAAAAGTATATTGATGTATTTTACACCCAAAATGATACTTAGTTGAATGAGAAATTGACTTTTAGTGTAAGTTTGGTTGAAAAAAATAGGATAAGAGAAGAGGAATATAAAGGAGAGAGATGGAGACAAAATGAGAGAAAAAGATGGTTAATATGGATTTCATTATTTGATTTGATATAGAATTATCTATTATTTTCTTATTTCTTTTTCCTTTCCTCATTTTCTCTCATCTTACTTTCTTTCGTTTCTGCTAATCAACATGTCATTAGAATACACCCATTGAATCAACATGTCATTAGAATACACCCATTGACTGCATTGAATAATAGTGGAGTCACAATGTAACAGTTTGTTGAGTTCAGATTTAATTAATTGATCAATTTCATGATTTAGTTTTTGAACTTTATAATTAAATTCAAAATATATTTTAAGATTGTAATTGTCAATTAAATTTAGGTTATAATAAGAAATTAAAATAGGAATTTAATACATGATTAATGAGAATGCAATTACACTTTTGAATTTTAATTAAAAAAATCAATTTAAAGAATTAATGAGCGGTGGTTATGCTTTCAGTTAAATACTAAAAGTGCTCCATGAGAAATTAGGTGCAGCAATTACAGAATTTTTTTGGTCAAATTTGTGGATAAAAATGCCCCTCATAAAAATCCTATAAATCGGCACCTTGTCTTCTTCACTTATAGAGAATATAGATGTGAGGAAAATGATGAGAATAGAAGGGAATATAGATACAAAAATAAGAGTAGATAATCTTCGATTCCTCTATTGTCACATTTGTATTTTGATAGAGTTTGAACACAAGGGAAATTCACCATAAATAGAATGGTTGTGTGCCATAGTTATTTGATCTGTTGTATCTTGATAGATAGATCCCATAAAAATCCTAAAGAGCCACGGTAGGGGGCATAATTGTCTTAAGGAGACTGTGGTATACACAGGGCTCAAGTCTTTTCCTTACCTTTCTCCTTGATTTTATTATTATTTTGTAATAATTTTATATTTTGTATCAACTAAATGCTTAATTGTTCTCATTTGTATTTGTAGTTGCTTGATCTGCAATTTGTATTTCGAACATTTTCCTCATAATATTGTGATTTTTCTCAACATTGGTGCCTATCTTCTTCACCATCAGTCTATCACCTTTACCAACATCTGATAAGTTTAAATATTGGATTTTGTTAAGTTTTATTAACAAGTGATGAGTTTTATTGTTATTAGTGATATTGATTTTAATTTTGTGTGAGAATCTAAGGGTGCGTTCAATTTTGTTTGTGAAAACATGTTTTCTTAAATTAAAAATGAGAATGAAAATGCTACTTTGCAATTGCTGAATTTTGGTTTTAGGTACATGTCTAGTATCATTTTATGTACCTTGTATCATAAAATGAAAATTGTAATATGTGTTTGGCAGACATAATTAAAAATGATAAAAACAGTAAATTTGTATGCGATAGTACTATTTTCAAAAATACTATTTTCAAAAATATTTTTTACTAAACATTTAAGTTAGACATGTTAAGTCCATTATTTATAGAGTTGACATCTTATGACAAGTCTAGTTAAATTGGAATTTTAGTTATTGCAGATCTTGTAATAGAGATTAATTTATTAATTCCTTAATTTAATGAGATTCTAATTTATTAGGAATATTTGTTTCCTAATTTAATTAGATGTCTAATTTAGCAAGTCAATAAATAATGAGATTCTTTAATTGGCGCATGAAATCTATTTAGAGCAAGAATTTGATTTAGACATGAAATTTATTAAATGCTCTAATTATTTATTGGGAGACAAGTAAGGTAAGAAGATTAGATTTATTCTTATTCAAATTCGTAGGAATTATAAGAGAAAAGAAATTTTTATTTGAAAAGAATCCAAATCTTTTAAGACTTGCTATTTTTATGAAACTTTAGTGCTTATATAAAGATAGATATTTCACAATTGAGATATTTTTGTGAAACCCTTGATGATCATGGATGAAGAAGGGTAGCGATTATTCAAGAGAAGCAGATCAGTCTAAGGTTGAGTAAACTGTATGGTAATAAATTGTAAGTGAGGGTCTTAAGTTTAGTAAATCCATAGATTGTAACATCTCAACTTAATGAATTGCTTTTCATCTAGGCATGGCCTCGTGGATGTAGGATTGATTAATTTGAACCACGTAAAAATCTACGCGTCATTTATTTTTTGCAATTTATTGTGTTTTTGGAAAATTAATAATTTTTTATGCGGATGAACAGTAACAATAAGCAATATTTTTTAAAATTAATTAAGTTGTTAATTCTAGGGTTTTAATTACCTACATCTATTTTGAATATATCTAAATTCCTTTCAATACCTATAGTTAAAAAGTAATATTTAGAAAAATACCATAAATTTTAATTATCTAATCTCCCTTGAATGGACTAATAAATTAGTACATAAATTAGAAATTACATAATAGACATCATGAATTATGAGTGTAATAATGCCGCATAGAAATTGTAACTCTATCTCTTGTAGCATTCAAATTCTGCAATATTTGCTGAAGATAAATCAATATTAATAAATGACCTACTAAAATCTCCTTCTTCATCAGTAATCATATCTTGCATGTCAAATTTATCAAGCATCCTATCACTTACAATTTCTTAACGAATAAAATTATGTAAAACACATGTTTCGTATGACAACATGTAACAAAAGTTGTGGTGATGTTGGATATCTCCCCTACGATTTGATAGTACTCTAACCATTTTTTACAATATGGCTTCACTACAGGAACTCTTTGTGGGGGAAAAAAGAAGTATGTAAATCCAACAAAAACATTTTATTTTCACATGAAACTATATAATACACTTGAGCGAAGATTTTACCTAAATATATTCAGTCCAAACAACTTTTGATGTTGTGACCGTATTTGCACTAAAATCCTAACCAAACCCGATATGAGCTATTAACCCATAAAAATCTCGATTTTTTTTGTTAATGTAATCCATTAAACTTGAACTTATATTTGTCTATATTGAGTTTTTTTAAAATTGTTCAAATAACTCATCATTTATAGTGTGTTTACTTATGGGTTTGAGGAATGAAAATAAAGGAATGAGAATGAAACATATGTTTACTTAGCAAAATATAATTTGAGAATGAGAATAAAATGTGTGGATCCCACATAATTTGGGAATAAGGAATGAGAATCTCATTCCCATGGGGGGATTGGGAATGAAAATGTGGGAATGAAAATGAAACATAAATTTACCTTTCTATCATTCTAATTTTTTTATATTTCTTAAATTACCCTTATTCAAATCACAAATAATTTAATTATTTTAAATGTCATTAATAATAATAATAATGATTATTATTATTAAATTTTATTAACTTTATTATTTTAGTTATTATTATTATTTTCATTAATATTATCATTATTAACAATAAAAATAATAATTAATTTATCATTATTAATAATATTATCCTTATTGTTGTTATTATTATTTTTAATTTTATTATTATTATTATTAAATTTTATTAACTTTACTATTTTAGTTATTATTAATTATTGTTATTATTATTTTTATTAATATTATCATTATTAATATTTATTATCATTATTAATAATAACAATAATTAATAATAACTAAAATAATAAAGTTAATAAAATTTAATTTTAATAATAATAATAATAATAATAATAATAAATGTTAATAATGATAATATTAATAAAAATAGTAATAACAATAATAAATAATAAATAAACTAATAAAGTTAATAATAATAATAATAATAAATGTTAATAATGATAATATTAATAAAAACAATATTAACAATAATTAATAGTAACTAAAATAATAAAGTTAATAATAATAATAATAAGAATAATAAATGTTAATAATGATAATATTAATAAAAATAATATTAACAATAATTAATAATAACTAAAATAATAAAGTTCATAAAATTTAATAATAATAATAAATGTTAATAATGATAACATTAATAAAAATAATAATAACAATAATTAATAATAAATAAAATAATAAAGTTAATAAAATTTAATAATAATAGTATTATATATAATAAATATTAATAATGATAATATTAATAAAAATAATAATAACAATAATTAATCATAACTAAAATAATAAAGTTAATAAAAATTAATAATAATGATAAATGTTAATAATGATGATATTAATAAAAATAATAATAATAATAACAACAACAAAAATAATAATGATAATATTGTTAATAATGATAAATTAATTATTTTTATTAATTATTAATACTATGGGTATTTTGATAAATTGATTCTCATTCCCATTTATTTTGCCAAGTAAACATATCAATGGCATTCCAGCAAATTCTCATTCTCATTTATTTTTGCCAAGTAAACATTAAAATCTCATTTTTATTTCTCATTCCCATTCCAGCCTATTTCCATTCCCAACCCATTCTCATTCCACCACATTCTCATTCTTATGAAATAAACACACCATTATAGTTGTCCAAATTCTCATAATGAAGATGATGTTTTAAATCACTTTTTTTAATATGGTCATGCACTGAACGAAAAAGGTGGCTTGAGTCCTTGTAGACCAATCAACTTTATCCTTACAATCAACATCTAGTGGATCCATTTCTTGCTATTAAAAAAATTGAAAAGAAATAATAAATATGAAATATTTAACAAGTATCAAGAAATAACATATATGAAATACTATTATATGCTGTACTGATTACAACTACACCAAGCCTAACAATCGTAACATGCTCAATATCATCTAAGTGATAATCCAAACTGAATACCTTCTATTCTTATATTGCAATGTTATTAGTAGACATAAAATGCAAGATTACTATAGCAACCCAAACAATGAAGATATGGAATTAATCAAATTAAGAAACTGTTACTCTATAATATAAAAACTATCATCCTAAGCGTATATAAGCTGAAATTTTTTCTTCTAAATAATTCGAAAAAACAAAGAATAAAACTATTGCATTACATGGCCTCGCAAACAATGCATACCAAACAACACAACCAACAAGGCATTTGGCCATGAATAGCAGCCATGCGGATCATTAAGAAATGGTGGCTCAACAATTATGAGGAAAAAATTGTATGAAAAAAAAACAAGATTAAAAAGAAAAAAATACACAATGAGATAAGAGAGAATGCTAGGCTAAGACAAAAAAAAAAAAGAAGAAAAATTAATCTAATTCTGTTGTGAGTGGAAAGTTGAGGAAATCGATGGGATGAAGAAACTTGGAAGACAAAGAAAATATAATAAGATGAAATTGAGAGAGGAAGAATGTAACACCCCAATTCCATTAATAAGGTATTACAGTGGAATTGAAGTGAAATTGTATTTCCTCATTCTCATATATAAAACCTTCAAATAATATCCAATAACAAATGTTTCAAATTTCCAAAAGAAAATAAATGATGAAATAACATATCTTTAAATAGATATCATCCAAAGGAATTTAAAATATTCATAACTTTGTTAATGTAACATTATTCCTCAAAATAATCCGAGCTCTTATTCTTCCTCCTAAGACCATAAGCTCAAATCATCTAACTCTATCTGCAAAAATATGGTTACAAGGGGTAAGCCATCAACTCAAGAATTAAATTAATGCACAATACTATAAACCATTAAAATATAATTGATTGAATTTTTTAGATATGCATAATAATAAGGGAAATTTATCTTTGCAAATCATCATTTAGCAAAAATAAATCAAAACATCATAAAGTCATTTAAATCTTTTAAACATAACATAATTAGCTCATGCCACATAATATCACCTATAGACCCGGTGGCATGACTATATAACATCATTCAAGGTACTATACCCCGCGGGAATTATTAACATTAACATCATATATGCACAAAATCTGGCAAGCCTTCTATAACATAACATCACTACGGAACCATCCTTGAACCTTTAATCATTTGTAAGCTTATGTAAATTATACTTAAATAATTGATAATTATTTCAAAGTATTTGACTTAAAATAATTTAATAAAGGTTTTCATTTTAAAGACAATTTATAACACAAGTATTTAATAAATAAATTTTATTATAAATTATTTTAAAGAATGATTTTACTTAACAAAATATTAAAATAGACTTAAACAAATCAGTTTTAAATATTTTTCATTCAACATAATACATACCTCATATTAAAAGTAATTTAATAGTGAAATACATGTACCATGCATAAATCTACTTACCCTAATCCTTAACAACAAAAAGAATGATAACCTCAACCACGAGCTCACTTTAGTCCTAAAACATCAAGGCACATTCTTATCAATATTATTGCTGATTCTGACCTTGATATAAATCCAACAAAATCAAGCTTAGTAATGAGCACTAAACCATCAAAGCTAATCAAATGTCAGAAAATTATAAAAAAATTAAATAAAACCATAAAAATGTGTAGCATTTCATATAAAATTCAAAAAATGAATAAAAGTCAGAAATATCTTGCAAAAATAATTTTACATGCAAATATCCACATTGTCTAGCAATGTTAAAAACAGAGATAGATGAATTAGAAAATTTGTAAAATATTTAATAAAACTCAAAAAATTTACACCACTTAAATAACAGAAACATTAGAAAACAATATATCAAATTTCTAAAATTTTTGAAGATGTAAAACTGTTTTAAACGAATTTATATTAAGAGACTAGCAAACCTATCCAGAAACTTTCAAGTTTGTGTTTTGCATTTCAAAAATTCACAACTCAATATTAACTCAATAAAAATTACTCAAATAAACTTTAAATGATAGAGAACTCATAATATTATAGGAATATAATTTTTATAGGTCATTCTAAAACATTTTACCAACCTAAAATAATTTTATCATTAGCCATTGCAATTCTAAAAAGCAGTCTCTAGCATTGCAGCAGCCCAACATAACAATTTTTATTAACTTCTATACTCAACCAAAAAGTATGAAATTAAACATACAATAATTAAACATAATGAGTATTAGAGAAGAAAATAAAAATAATTTTCAGAGATCATTTGGATAGTCAGAAAAATTAGCAAAGTCAGACATGCTGCTGAAAATCAGAATTTTCCACCACCACTGTTCCAAATTCAAAAATTCATAACAAATTGGTTACATGGGATCTCTTTGTACAAAATACATCATTGAAAACCTTAGGATGTCTTATTTTATGGAAAGTTTTGTGCAGAAATGAAATAAAAAATAAAGGAAAAGAACAATAATCAGAACACACTACTCATGCCTCATAATGCCTTGCTAGTCATTCACGATAAAGAGAACAATGCATGCATTCATTATCATGTTGGGAAATTATGTTCTTTAAAAGCATATGTGTTTATTTAATTGTAATAAACATTTTTTCTGATTAATAAAATTAATGAGGTATTTTATTCAAATATCTTAATTGCATTTATATTTGTATTAAAGTCCATTTAATCATATTATATGTATTTATGTGATCACCATGTGGATTCACAGAAGACATAAATACAAGTTATCTTATGATTAAATAAATTTAGTTCGCAGTTGATAAATAAAGTTGGGCACTTTATTTAGGTATAAACTGTAATAAATTCATTGAATGGTTTGTCTTAATCATGTATGAATTTATTGATGTAGTACGACTACATTGAACTGGATCACATATGAGATTTAATTAACTTTGTAATAACTGTCAGACTTATTAAATCTCATAGGCGTTGATTTTACTGTAATCTTAATCTTGAGTTAATTATGATTTCATGATTGTGATTGTTATTCCATTTGAGTTACCAATGGGCACGACACATCTTTGTGGTCAAGATTACCCGGTATCTTGGTGGGAGCAATTATGAATATTGGAGTTATAGATTAACAATATAGAATTTGTACAACACATCTCTTGATAGGTTTTCGGCACTTGATCATAGAATTCTCTGGCCAGAGTGTGTCAACATATTTAGTATGTTGAAAATGATCATTAGAGAAAACCAGTAAGGATCAAGGAATAAGATGTTATTAAATTGATTGGACAGTTGAGATATCAATTTAATTAACGATGTGGTACAAATGATTGTGCAGTAAAGAAATCAATGTGGCTTGGGACGAATTATTATTCGAGCATACAATTATGGAAGTCAGTTCCAATCTTTTAGTGGAGTAGATTTGGAATTAAATAATTGGGCTAGTTTAATTACAGGCCTAATTATTGTAGCCACTATTGTATGTTCCCAAATGATCCCCGGGTTAGCTCATTTAATTGACTGCACCACTACTGGACTAATAAGCAAGATAACTAGCAATTTGGGTCAAAAGCCTAAATATATCATTTAGTGGGAGGCTCCATTTAATTAGCTTTTGTATAAGGGGCCTTATGTTATTTTACAAGGTGGGTCCCCTATTGGAAAAGTAAATAACGTGAGTTTAGTTTTTGATTATTTTGGAGCCTAGGGTTTTCACTAAATGGAGATATATAAGGCTTATTTTCTCTAAAGAAAAGGGAGGCCACTTTATACAGATCAGAGAATAAGATTTTTCTCTCCATTGTTGAGAGAAAATTTTTCTCATGCTATTTGCTTTGGTAGTGATAAAGGCGCCCACACGTCAAGTGCAGATTGAACCTGAGTCATAACCTGGAAGATCATTGGGGATAGTTCGTGATCTAACTAGCGTGGTGGTGACGGATCGTGATCTAACTAGCGTGGTGGTGACGGATCGTGATCTAACAGGAGTGGTGGTGGCAGATCGTGATCCAGGAGCCTAAATCACTTCAGCGGAAAAAGCCAACTCGGATTTTGAAGGTACGATTTCTAGATTACGTGTTCTTATATATTATATGAGAACGGTCATTAAAAAGGTTTTATAAAAAATTAAAAACCTGATTTTCCCCAACAATTGGTATCAGAGCCATCTCATATTAATATATAAGAATTTCGTATGAAATTAATCTTGAAATATATGTATTAGAGTGGCACATTTTATTCAGATATATATTATTTGTTTAATATATGAATAAAGCATGTTATGGTTTGTCTTAATTCATGGTTAGATTTTCTGTTGTATTTTCCGTTTGGATCTGTAACAAGAGGGGTGGTTTATTATCACCATAATTCCCTCTTGATTTATTTTTCAGTAATAGAAATTTTGTAAGCCAAAATTGGCATAGGAAATTTGTAATTCATCACTGGAAAACGAATTCAAAAATCAAGATCGGAACATGGAGGCCGGAAAATTTTGGAAACTGCGGCAACGAACCAGCAGTGCGCGGCAGCAGCGCGCGGCTCGCAGCACACGCTGCCAGCAGCGCGCGCTGCAGGCCAGCAGCGCACGCTGCGCACACAGCAAGCTGCAGCGCGCACTGGCGCACGCAGCACAGCAGCTGCAGCGCGCGCTGGCGCACGCAGTTCGCGCGGCCAGCATGGCCAGTGGCGCGCGCTGCATGTGCAGCAGAAGCGTGCGCCGGTTTGGTCTGTTTCCGGTGATGTGGTGACGGTCGGCTGGCGTCGGAAAATCATGAACAGTGGCGGAGGTTTTTGGAGATGGCGGCTGGGGAAAGAAAAATATGATTTTAGGGTTTCATGGTTTTTATCATGAAGGGCCCTATGGTTTCATAAGTTTTTCTTTGGGCATATACGTTTTAATTTTTTGCATTTAAGTCTAAAAATGATTTGGGCTTAATGAATCCTAGTTTTAGGCCCAATTTCAATTGGGTTTAATGGATTAAAAATGCATAGATAAAATTAAATACATTAAATTTATTTTTGGTCCAAAAGTTTTATTTTAATAAAAAAAAATTATTTATTTTATTTCTTTTCAAAAATAAAAATTGGACCAATTATAAATTTTAAAAGCCCAATTTCCCCTAGTCCATTAACAAAGACAAGCTTGTGGAAATGGACATTGACAAGAAGCCCAATGAAGATTAGGCTTAGAGTTAATGTATTTTTCATTAATAGGAAAGCCATGAATTAAGATTATTTAATTGTTTTTCTATATGTTATGTTTTGGATGATAACATGCCATGATAACATGTCATATAGAATAGGAAGTGCTACTCTATGCATAATGATACATGTCATTCATTAAATAATGAATTTCACTATATTGTTTGATATTTGCCTATGCTTAATAATATTGGATATCATCTAGATAATATTATAGGAAGCATGCAATTAACAATATGTATGTTTTAAAAAGGAAAAATCAATTTTAAAATATTGAGTGGGAGAGGGAAAATTCAAGATAATTTTTCCCACGGGCTCCATTGTTAGTTCAATAATAAAATTATATATATATCTCGACTTCATGATACGGTGATGCTCCCTACGGAGGGTATATATATTAGACATTTTATTTGATGAACTTCTTCAAAGATAAAATTAAAATATTTTTCAATCAATTGTTCGCCCCAACGGTGACTATTGATATGAAAAATACGTAGATTGAAACAATGGTTATACACTCAACTAAAATTTGTTATTAACCTTCCCAACGAAGCTCTGTTAACAAATTAAGGCCCAAAAGGATAACGATAATTATTTATCATGTCTATACATGAAAGTAAATAATCTAATGCATAATTGGGTCTAGTAAGTGTAGACATGACTTCCCCAACGGATAGCTTGTCAAAGCGGTACTAGATTATCGTTACAATAAATTAAAATGCATTTATGATTTTTAGCATTTTTGTCATTTATTGTGAATTTTGTTTCAAATATTTATGCATGGATGTTTTATTTTTCAGAAAATGTCTTCCATCAACCCATTATTAATTATCCTTGTTTAAAATGAACTCACTAGTGAAAATTATTTAGATTGGAAACGCAATCTATTTAATATTCTCACTGCTAAGGGAAGCAAATATGTGTTGACCCAGTCTTGCCCTCCTGAACCATCGTTATACGATTATAGAAATCAGAGGGAGCTTTATGAGAAATGGTGCGAAGCTAACAAAATGGCTAAGCGCTATATATTGGCTTCGATTTCTGTGGAACTGCATAAGAAACATCGGAGCATGGAAACAGCCACTGAAATCATGGCTTGTCTTCATCAGATGTTTGGGCAAAATACCCATTTTGCCAGAGAAGCAGCATTAAAACGTATTACGGATGCTAAGATGGAAGAGGGCACAAAAGTTCGTGATCATGTCCTCAATATGATGGACTATTTGAATGAGGTAGAGATTCATGGTGTCCAAATCAATGATAAATCAAAGATTAACATGGTGATTGAATCTTTACCTGATACATTCAAAGAGTTTAAGGTTAGCTATATCTTTAACAATAAAGATATGACCTTAATTGAATTAATGCACGAACTACATGCTATAGAAGAATTTTATCATAGCAGAAAACTTCCTGAAAAAGGATTCTCTTCAAGGCTTAAGTCGAAAGACAAGAATGAGCAAGCAAGAGTGGGGATTGACAAACTGTCCACTAAAAGAAGTGGCAAGCCAAAAGGCAAGTGTTACAAATGTGGACAGAAGGGTCACTGGAAGAAAGATTGTCCTAAGAATATTAAAATCAGGTATAGGAAATCTTTAAGCTTCCTAATTAGTTCAGATTTCTATTGATTCTTACAATGAAGAATTCTGAGATAACTAATCTTATTTGTAATTCATTTATTTGGTTTTCAGGAAACCAAGAGATTAAGTGAAGAAAGCTTCAAACAGCAGTTGAGGACATGCTAGTTTATATCAATTGAAAGGCTAGATCAATTTTACAAGACTTAAAGTTTTGATATTTGTCTTTATTTTTCCAAATAAAAGAGGAATTTAATTTCGGTGACTTGTTTTAATAAACAGAAGTACACTGTTATTTTTTGATCCTCTGTTTATAAAGACAATTTATATCATATAAGTCTATTGATCTATTCAAAGCAAGATATAATGATAAAGAGTATATGCATCTATCTAAGAAAAGAAATGTTTCTTCAAACCAAAATCACCTCTGATATTTATGCTTAAGTCATATAAACTATAATAAGATTTTAAGAGAATGATTAATGATAGACTTGTTGGCCTATTAAGATTGATCATTGTAACTCTATAAATCTTATTTAGAAAAGTAATATGACAAGGATGCTCTTTTTGAGCTAAAAGCATAACATTGTATTTGATGATTTAGCGCATACAAATGTATACGGACTAATCAGTTTACATGTTATAAGAGGTTATGAGTATTCTATCAATCTTGTTGATGAATATTCATTTTAATTTATGTTTGTCTAAATGCGTCATGATTCCATTGCTTTTGAAATTCAAAAGAGTACGTGGATAAGACAGAAGCAATTAGACAAGGAACATAAAATAACTTCGATATGATCGAAACAAAGAATATCTCTATGGAGAATTCTAGCACTATTTGGTTGTCAATGAACACTATGATACAATAGTGTAATTAAATGGAGAAACAAGATTCTTTTGGATAAGACAAGATATATACTAAGTGGTTTATCATTTACCTTTTTGATTCCAGATACTAGTAATTGAAACTACAAAGTTTTGTTGAACTTAGTTTCATCTATCTCGGTGTCTAATACTCTAAGAAATTATGAAAAAGTCACAAACATGGTTTGAGACACATTCGTATTTGGAGTTCACTAGTATTTCTACTAGAATCAGAGATAGAGAAGATGGATTCGTGTTCAGAAGCTTGCATGTTTTAGGTATCTTAAAGGAATAAGGGAAAGTCTGAATTATAGTCCTCAAGATAGGAATGTATTTATAGAAATATTCTTTACTTTCTTTGAGGAAGACTATATAATGACTTATAACCTAAGAGTAAGGTAAAACTAGAGCAATAAAAGAGATCAGGTTGTTGCTCAGCTTTCAACACCTGTTATAGAACATGAAGAACAACAACAACCAGCTGATCAGCACATGATTATCCTTGAACAATCATCACTTTTAGAACCTCGTCGTAGTGGGAGGGTAACTAGGTTACCCGCGAGATACATATTTTTGGGAGAAACCTATAAAGCTATCTCGGATGAACATGTACAAGATCCCACTAGTTACAACGAAGCTCTAATAGATAGAGATGTTGAATTTTGGCCATGAATCAAGAAATGGGATCTATGTATTCCAATAAAGTCTGGGAACTTGTAGACGCACCAAATGGGGTAAAACCTATAGGGTGCAAGTGGATCTACAAGAGAAAAAGAGGAGTAGACGGAAGGGTGGAAACATTTAAAGCAAGATTAGTAGCCGAAGAGTTTACTCAGAAAGAAGGAATCGATTATGAGGAAACCTTTTCTCCGGTTGCTATGCTTAAATCCATCAGGATTCTGCTCTCCATTGCTGCAGTGCTAGATTATGAAATTTGGCACATGGATGTCAAGACTGCCTTTCTTAACGGGCATCTTGAAGAAAACATCTACATGCAGCAACCAGATGGATTTATACAAAATGGCCAAGAACACATGGTATGTAAGTTGCAGAGATCCATTTATGGATTGAAGCAAGCATCCCGATCATGGAACATCAGATTTGATCAAGCGATTAAATCGCTTGGATTCATTCAGAACATTGATGAACCATGTGTGTACAAGAAAATTCAAGGAAAATTTATAGCCTTCCTAGTTCTTTGTGTAGACAATATTCTCCTGATTGGAAACAATATATGAGTATTGACTACAATAAAGATTTGGTTAGCAAAACAATTTGATATGAAAGACCTGGGAGAGACAAGTTATATTCTTGGTATCAAGTTACTACGAGACCGGAAGAATAAAACTTCAGCCTTGTCTCAAGCGGTCTATATCGACAAGATATTGGCTAGATTTAGCATGGAAAATTCCAAGACTGGTTTATTACCATTCAGACATGGAATTACATTCTCTAAGGATCAATCACCTAAAAAGAGATAGAGAGAATGAGACGAGTTCCCTATGCAGAAGCTGTGGGAAGTCTCATGTATGCCATGCTTTGCACTAGGACCAGACAAATGTTTTGCGGTAGGGATGGTTAGAAGATTTCAATTTAATCCTGGACCTCAATACTGGACTGCAGTCAAGCATATTATAAAGTATCTGAAAAGAACTAAAAATTATATGCTTGTGTATTCTGGTGATGAACTTATACTAGTGGGTTATACTAATTTTGATTTTTTGTCAGATAAGGATTTTAGAAAATCAACTTCCGGCTATGTGTTTACACTAGGAAGTGGAGCTATTAGTTGGAGGAGTGTGAAATAATCTTGTATCACAGACTCAATAACTAAAGCTAAATATGTGGCTACATCTGAAGCTGCAAAAGAAGCTATATGGCTCCGCAAGTTCCTACGAAATCTTGAGGTGGTACCTGTTGTAACTGCACACCTGAAATTATTTTGTGATAATGGTGGTGCGGTAGCTCAATCTAAGGAACCAAGGAACCACAAGAAACAAAACATATTGACAGGAAGTATCATCTCATAAGGGAATAGTGTAGAAAGGTTATATGACAGTACCCCAAATGGCATTAGATGCTAAATGGCAGATCTTATTACAATGGTCATTAGTGGGAAACCTTTATAACCTGCACTTAGAGCCCTAGAGCATGAGCAATATGCTAGATATGCTTTGAGAGCTAGTGGGAGATTATTGGGAAATTATGCTCTTTAAAAGCATATGTGTTTATTTAATTGTAATAAACATTTTTTCTGATTAATAAAATTAATGAGTTATTTTATTCAAATATCTTAATTGCATTTATATTTGTATTAAAGTCCATTTAATCATATTATATGTATTTATGTGATCACCATGTGGATTCACAGAAGACATAAATACAAGTTATCTTATGATTAAATAAATTTAGTTCGCAGTTGATAAATAAAGTTGGGCACTTTATTTAGGTATAAACTGTAATAAATTCATTGAATGGTTTGTCTTAATCATGTATGAATTTATTGATGTAGTACGACTACATTGAACTGGATCACATATGAGATTTAATTAACTTTGTAATAACTGTCAGACTTATTAAATCTCATAGGCGTTGATTTTACTGTAATCTTAATCTTGAGTTAATTATGATTTCATGATTGTGATTGTTATTCCATTTGAGTTACCAATGGGCACGACACATCTTTGTGGTCAAGATTACCCGGTATCTTGGTGGGAGCAATTATGAGTATTGGAGTTATAGATTAACAATATAGAATTTGTACAACACATCTCTTGATAGGTTTTCGGCACTTGATCATAGAATTCTCTGGCCAGAGTGTGTCAACATATTTAGTATGTTGAAAATGATCATTAGAGAAAACCAGTAAGGATCAAGGAATAAGATGTTATTAAATTGATTGGACAGTTGAGATATCAATTTAATTAACGATGTGGTACAAAGGATTGTGCAGTAAAGAAATCAATGTGGCTTGGGACGAATTATTATTCGAGCATACAATTATGGAAGTCAGTTCCAATCTTTTAGTGGAGTAGATTTGGAATTAAATAATTGGGCTAGTTTAATTACAGGCCTAATTATTGTAGCCACTATTGTATGTTCCCAAATGATCCCCGGGTTAGCTCATTTAATTGACTGCACCACTACTGGACTAATAAGCAAGATAACTAGCAATTTGGGTCAAAAGCCTAAATATATCATTTAGTGAGAGGCTCCATTTAATTAGCTTTTGTATAAGGGGTCTTATGTTATTTTACAAGGTGGGTCCCCTATTGGAAAAGTAAATAACGTGAGTTTAGTTTTTGATTATTTTGGAGCCTAGGGTTTTCACTAAATGGAGATATATAAGGCTTATTTTCTCTAAAGAAAAGGGAGGCCACTTTATACAGATCAGAGAATAAGATTTTTCTCTCCATTGTTGAGAGAAAATTTTTCTCATGCTATTTGCTTTGGTAGTGATAAAGGCGCCCACACGTCAAGTGCAGATTGAACCTGAGTCATAACCTGGAAGATCATTGGGGATAGTTCGTGATCTAACTAGCGTGGTGGTGACGGATCGTGATCTAACTAGCGTGGTGGTGACGGATCGTGATCTAACTAGCGTGGTGGTGACGGATCGTGATCTAACAGGAGTGGTGGTGGCAGATCGTGATCCAGGAGCCTAAATCACTTCAGCGGAAAAAGCCAACTCGGATTTTGAAGGTACGATTTCTAGATTACGTGTTCTTATATATTATATGAGAACGGTCATTAAAAAGGTTTTATAAAAAATTAAAAACCTGATTTTCCCCAACATATCAAACACATAAGATCGTATTATAGAGCATGTATTAAAGAAGGATAAATACCTCAATATTTCTTTCAAACGTGCATGAAAGAAAACTCAAGAATTCTTTGCTTTTATACGTTTATACGTTTATAAAAACACTTGCTTTTATATATATACACACCCACATATATATATGCACAATAAAGATAGATAATCCCTTATAATTTTTTTAAAAAAAGTAAATAAAAAGAATATATGTTATCTCAATAATGCTAATTAAAATAAATTCACACAAACAAAAGATCATATTAAATTCAAACAAATAAAGAACCGGTGTTACAAAGAATTTCGGAGAGATGATCCCTATAAATTGTTTCGGATAAAGGGAGATTATGTTCAAATAAGAAAAAGTAGAGAAAAGTTAGGGTTGGAAAATATGATGTGAGTATTTCACAATTCATTTTACAATTAGTTTTATAAAATACTGAAAATATGTCTAACTTGTTTTATAATTTATAACGGTAAGGTAAAGTTTGTATTCTATGTTTTGTACTTTGTTTTTATGACACATGCTACTGAATGGTTATTGCACTTGTAATTTACAAGCAAAAAGAAAATCAACTGGCCTAAAATGATACCGAACATTTTCTAAGATTTTGTTTAATTTTAATTTGAGATTTGATTAGGAGTTAATATTTGGTTCAAATATTAAATCAAAGAGAGAGAGAGAGAGAGAGAGAGAGAGAGAGAGAGAGAGATTTGAGAGTTGATCTATTCAAAACTTGAGAGAGAAGAAAAATATTTATTTTTTAATTCTTTTTTATTTTTCAATAAGTTAATAATGGAATAAATAGTATTAATTAAAAAAAATAACTGATGAGATAAATTGAAGAAGTCAAATATCACCACTATTTATATGTAGGGATAGCAAATGGACTGTGAATGGCCAGATCATGCATTTTTAGGCTAGGTTCTTTTAAATCAAAATTTAAAGAAAAGATATTACTATTGAATTTAGCTATTCAAGAAAATGTACTTAAATAACTCATCATACGTCATAATGGGTTCGAATACGATTTTTTATTTTTTATTTTTTAAGTAACAATCTAGAGTAATTTTCTATTTCTCCCTCAAGTGTTCCTCATTCTTGTTGTGCATCTTTCTTTACACGTTAATAAAACAAATTTAGACCAAATCAGAGGAAAGAGAGATCTTCTGGTCTCTCTCCAATGGTCACCCACACTCTTTTGTTGACTTACAACTTGTTCATTTTTTTAACTTAATGACTTAATTAACTTAATTTTAATAAGTTAAGTTATTCACCTGTTCATTTTTTCAACTTAATGAAAATTTTCAGTTATTAAGTCATTAAATTATTAAGCTAATTTTTTTTAAATTTTTGTTGCTTAATCTAAAAAGTCTAAATGATATCATGAAAAAAATGTTCTCCAAGGTATCCTTATCTAATTAATTAATTTTCATTCTAACCTAAATAAAATTTAATAATTAGCATTATTACCCATTTCTATAACTTGTGATAAGATAGTAATAGACTATGATTATTATTATTATCTTTCTATTCTCTTCAAATTAGCATTATTTATCTAAATAATTTTTTATGAATATTTTTAATATAAAAACATCATAAATTACAATAAAATTGATTAACACATACTAATTAAGAATGTTAAAGGATTGTATTCAATTGAATATGATTTATGTTATGATAATATGTTGTTTTATTTATGTTCTTTGAAATATTTATTATTTGTTTCACGTTTATAATTTGTAAGAGTAGAAATGTAAAAATATTAATTTTCAAATTTTTTTAAGTTAAAAAAAAAACTTAATACTTATTTTTAGCGATTTGCACTAAAAAAACAACGATATCATTCAGATTCAAACATTCAATCCTATTCAGAATTCATACTAATTAATTTTAGTTTTTTTAGACTTCAGAGAAAAAAACAAATGCCATTTTAGTTTTTCTCCTTTCCTTTTTAGTATAGCTGATTTTATCCATAAATCTATATCGTGTTAAGAAATATTGTTTTTATTTGTGCCTATCTCAATAATATTGCAGAGCTAATTTTACCTAATCTATAGGAGAATTTAGTTGAAAGTGTAGTGGCCTAGCTCATGTTATTGCCTAAAGAATAATACAAAGTAAGAAGATGCTATAGTTGGTTCGTCTATACATTTCCTGACCCATAAAACCATTTTCTAATAGTGATTATGGTGCCATTACATTTAGAAAAGGCGTCAAAGATGAAAAGTGGCAAAATCCATAAATGAAAAAAAATCATATCAGTAGAGAAAAATAACAATGAGAGTTGTCGCATATCCTTAGGCGCAAACAATCATTGGTGCGAAATATTAGAAAAATAACATAAAATGGCTAATTTAAGGCTAGTTTTGATATTGAGGAAATATAATTATATAGTTTATTCATAATCTCCTTTGCGAGTTCTTCGTAATGAATCATAAAACACTCATATTGCCCGCTTCTATAAATGAAAAAATAGATCTTAAAGAGCACCCACTGGTTTAAAAAAATGAAGGAAAATTCCATTTAAATTTATATAGCTCTAGAATTTAACGAAATGAAATTAAATATGAAATGAGTAACAACAATATCAATAATATGTTGTAATAATTATTGCTATAGAAAATGGAAAAGGCTGTTAAAGATTAATATAGTTGTTCTTTAAGGGAAATACAACTTAAATAGACACTTATATTGTTGGGAAATTATGCTCTTTAAAAGCATATGTGTTTATTTAATTGTAATAAACATTTTTTCTGATTAATAAAATTAATGAGGTATTTTATTCAAATATCTTAATTGCATTTATATTTGTATTAAAGTCCATTTAATCGTATTATATGTATTTATGTGATCACCATGTGGATTCACAGAAGACATAAATACAAGTTATCTTATGATTAAATAAATTTAGTTCGCAGTTGATAAATAAAGTTGGGCACTTTATTTAGGTATAAACTGTAATAAATTCATTGAATGATTTGTCTTAATCATGTATGAATTTATTGATGTAGTACGACTACATTGAACTGGATCACATATGAGATTTAATTAACTTTGTAATAACTGTCAGACTTATTAAATCTCATAGGCATTGATTTTACTGTAATCTTAATCTTGAGTTAATTATGATTTCATGATTGTGATTGTTATTCCATTTGAGTTACCAATGGGCACGACACATCATTGTGGTCAAGATTACCCGGTATCTTGGTGGGAGCAATTATGAGTATTGGAGTTATAGATTAACAATATAGAATTTGTACAACACATCTCTTGATAGGTTTTCGGCACTTGATCATAGAATTCTCTGGCCAGAGTGTGTCAACATATTTAGTATGTTGAAAATGATCATTAGAGAAAACCAGTAAGGATCAAGGAATAAGATGTTATTAAATTGATTGGACAGTTGAGATATCAATTTAATTAACGATGTGGTACAAAGGATTGTGCAGTAAAGAAATCAATGTGGCTTGGGACGAATTATTATTCGAGCATACAATTATGGAAGTCAGTTCCAATCTTTTAGTGGAGTAGATTTGGAATTAAATAATTGGGCTAGTTTAATTACAGGCCTAATTATTGTAGCCACTATTGTATGTTCCCAAATGATCCCCGGGTTAGCTCATTTAATTGACTGCACCACTACTGGACTAATAAGCAAGATAACTAGCAATTTGGGTCAAAAGCCTAAATATATCATTTAGTGGGAGGCTCCATTTAATTAGCTTTTGTATAAGGGGCCTTATGTTATTTTACAAGGTGGGTCCCCTATTGGAAAAGTAAATAACGTGAGTTTAGTAAATAACGTGATCTAACTAGCGTGGTGGTGACGGATCGTGATCTAACTAGCGTGGTGGTGACGGATCGTGATCTAACAGGAGTGGTGGTGGCAGATCGTGATCCAGGAGCCTAAATCACTTCAGCGGAAAAAGCCAACTCGGATTTTCAAGGTACGATTTCTAGATTACGTGTTCTTATATATTATATGAGAACGGTCATTAAAAAGGTTTTATAAAAATTTAAAAACCTAATTTTTCCCCAACATATATAACCTAAGCATCACTGATAAGGTAGAGAATTTGTTTTAAGGACACTATAACTTTATAGGCTTGAGGTGTATACAATTTTTTTTTTTGCTTGTTATATATTATTGTGATTTGTAATATAATAAAGTTATTTCAATTTTATTATTATAAACTTGTGACAAGCGTGTAAATGGGTTATTGGTAAGTTCCAGTACTCTATGAATGTTCTGTCATAAAGGCCATATTTTACCTAAGGAATTTAGGTTTTAAGGAGGACCATTTATGACCCTCGCAATCTTTCCTAAGAACCTAATTGGTTTATTTTTTAATATAATATGGGCTATCTTATATCTCTTACCATTAGTGGAATTTGCAACAATTTTAATACTGATTTTTGAAATATTGAAATGGTAATTGATAAGAGCTAGCAAGCTAAAAGTTCTTAGATGACTCTTGTTGTCTCAATGCTGCTATTGCCTCTATGGTTTTTCCAGCCAATCATAGAAAAACCAGAGAAATTCATTAGGCAAAATTTCAAATTTTGGCAATAGAAAATGTTCTTGTTATGATTCTATCAATGTATTGAACTTGAAAGAACAAATTAAAGAAATGAATCAAGAGAGGAGCATAAGAAAACTGAAGCAAAACACAGTTTCAAGTACACAATTTGATGAAGGAAAAAACTGCTCGTTTATTGATCTCAATAATCGAAATACAAGCTAATCACCAAGAAGGAATTACAAGGATCACTAAGAACCAAATAACTAGCAAAATGACTAAGAAATGAAGAAGATATCGATTTGATATCAGAGGCTTGACAAACGTGCTTATTATTTAGGTATTTCTCGAAAAGCTATAACAAACCCTTTAATGAATTCTGCCACGTCAGTTTTTATTTTCAACCAGACCCCTCTAGCTGAAGTCGAATTGCACTAAGCCCCAGAACTTCTTCAAGTCTTGCATTTAAACCCAACGAACCAGCAACTTATTTCCTCACATTCTCCACCTTGCACTCAATTTAGCTGATCATCTCAATTAAGAAACATAAAAAAAACCTTCAAAACACACAATTTTGGAACTAGAGCTGCTGCCAACACCAATTAAGTCTACACAGAACTTAAATTTGGTTGTTGGCAGCACTTTGGTTAACATATCAGTAGGGTTGATATCTGTATGTATCTTGATAACTGCAACTGACCCTTTTGCAACTTCATCTCTAATAAAGTGCAACTTCACATCAATGTGCTTTGTTCTCTCATGATAAACCTGATTTTTGATGAGCTGACTGGCACTCTGATTGTCACAAAAAATTTCCATTGTTATTTGTTTCAACCAGAGTTCATTTACCAACCCTTTCAACCACATTGATTCTTTCACTGCCTTTGTTGCAGTAACAAATTCTGCCTCAGTAGATGACAAAGCTACTATGTGTTGTAGAGTAACTTTCCAACTTATGAGATAGCTATCCAACATAAACAAATATCTTGAGATAGATTTTCTTATGTTCAAGTCACCTGCAAAATCAGAGTCAATATACCCTCTGACTTCACAGACCTCATGCTTGGATTTACCATACATCAGACCATGATCTAAGGTGCCCTTCAAGTACCTCATGACCCATTTCACAGCATCCCAGTGAAGCTTACCAGGGTTACTCATAAATCTGCTCACAACACTTACTACATAAACTATGTCTGCTCTGGTGCAAACCATTGCATACATCAAGCTTCCTACTGTTAACATTTATATGTTAATAATATTGATTTTGATGATAACAAACTTTAAATGGTTTTTGATAAAAACATTGGAGCTATTTCTTAATAAACGAAAGTCTTAATAACCATTCCATCCATTCATACGTATAAAAGATGGACTTTCAAATTGGAAAAAGATTCTTTGCAAAATCTGGTTTAAAATGTGATTCTAGAAATAAACGGTGAACCGATATCTTTTAAACGGTTAACCGATTAAGACCAGAGAGCAACAATTTGCCTAAGCTCTAACTGTTTATGAAAAGCGGAAAACATAAAGGTTACTAGAAATAAACGGCGAACCGTTTATTACAAACGGTTAACTGATAATGTCCAGAGAAGTGACTTCATGAAAATCCTTAACCGTTTACTATAAACGGGCAACTGATGTTCATTTTGCTGGTTACTGAAAACAAACGGCAAACCGTTTATTACAAACGATTACCCAATAATCTCCAGAGAGTCACTTCATGCAAATCCTTAGCCGTTTACTATAAATGGATAACTGATGTTCATTTTGCAGGTTACTGAAAACAAACGGTGAACCGTTTACTACAAACGGTTAATCGATAACATCTAAAGAGTCACTTCATGCAAATCCTTAACCGTTTACTATAAACGGATAACTGGTGTTCATCTTACAGGTCTCTGGAAGTCAACGGCGAAAGGGTAACCCTAAACGGAAAACCGTTTATTTGAAATCTAGCCCAACGGTAACTTTGACCAGCGCAAACGGTTAACCGTTAACGGCTAACGGTGAACCGATTTCAGGCCGACAGTTTGTAACGGCTAGTTTTTCAGCTCGAAATATAAATAAGCTCATTCAAATTCAAAGAAGATTGATCATAACACAACCATTGAGCTTATACTCGAGAATACAATCTTCATAGAGCTTTAAACACATTCTTGATTCATCTATTCACACATTGGGCATTGATTTGTAATCTTAAATATTGTGTGAGAGAAAAACAATTTGTAATCTTTTACTTTGAGTGATTGTAAGTGTTGGGATACACTTGGGTTAAGAGATTGGGGATAATCTCTTGTTGTAAAGGTTCATTGACACCTTGGAAGTCAAGTGTAAGCATTTGAAGCCTTGGAGGCTTACTTAGTGAAAACCCCAAGCCCGGAAAGCTTGGAGGCGTGGACGTAGGCGAGGTTGGCCGAGCCACGTAAAAATCTTCGTGTTTAAATCTCTCTTCCCTTATCTCTTTAAATTGTGATTGATTTAATTATTATTGTTTTAAATTCGTTTTAGATTTGCATGATATTTTATTTTTTAGTTGAATAATTTTTAGAATCCCAATTCACCCCCCTCTTAGGTTGCATAACTATTATTTCATTTGGTATCAGAGCTTGGTGCTCTTATTTAGACTTAACCATCTAGAGCTAAAGATCAATGGCAACTCAAAATAATTCCACATTTAGGGAAGGACAGTCCACCACTAGACCACCTTACTTTGATGGAAATGATTACCCATATTGGAAAACTAGGATGATAATTTACTTGCAAGCCTTAGATTATGAGATTTGGGAAATTGTTAATGATGGTCCTTTCATGCCTTTGACTAAAAATGAAGTCGGAGAAGATATTCCAAAACCTTCACGGGATTGAAATGAATTTGAAAAAAGAAAAGCCTCTCTAAACTCCAAAGCCATGAATGCCTTGGTTTGTGCACTAGATAAGAAAGAGTTTCATAGAGTGTCTAGTTGCGAAAGTGCTGATGAGATTTGGCACAAATTTGAGGTTGTCTATGAAGGCACAAACCAAGTGAAAGAATCTAAAATAAGTAGGTACACTCGACAATATGAATTGTTCTAAATGGAACAAAATAAAAATGTGTACTCTATGTATACTAGATTCACGGACATAGTAAACACTCTAGGAGCCCTAGGGAAGACTTTTTCAAATAGCGAAAAAGTCAAGAAAATCATTAGGTCACTACCTAAGGAATGGAGACCAAAAAGGACTGCCATTGAGAAAGCAAAAGATTTAAATACTTTACCGCTTGATGATTTAATTGGTTCTCTCATTTCATATGAAGAAGATTTGGCAGCAGAAAAAGGACATGAGGAGAAGAAGAAAAACATTGCTCTCAAAGCTTCAAAGAATCTCATTCAACACTCTAGAACCAAGCACATAGAAATTAGACATCATTTCTTGAGAGATCATGTTCAAAAGGGAGATATTGCATTAGAGTTTATTTCTACGGAAAAACAACTTGCCGATATTTTCACAAAACCACTTTGCGAAGAACAATTTTCAAAAATTCGGCATGAACTTGTTGGATGATGAAATTTTCGCATTAACGTCTCTATTCATGCTATTGAGTGTACTGAATTGATTGACTTATAGTTGTAATCTAATATTTATGAAATGCTTGAGCTTGATAGTCAAATGATGAGTTTGCCTTGTTAATTCTTGATTATATGTATTAATTGGTTGAAAATATGTTCATGAATCATGCATTAAAATGGCTCATAAAATATTTTCAGATCAATTAAATGATCTGGGAATTTATTATTTGTTGGCCAAATATTAAATCAAATGTACGAAATTACAGATAAAATAAACGGATAACCATTTCCAATAAACGGTGAACCGTTTTGTTCCAGAAACGAGATTTTGTGTCTGTCCATTTACTCTTTCACCGTTTTCTTCAAACGGTGAACCGTTTGTTAACAGAGAGTCCTCTAACAGTTACTCCTTAGCCGTTAAGCGCTTAAGCATTCACCGTTACTCATTCTTTAGTCTCTAGGAGTTACCCGTTAACCGTTTAAATAAACGGTTAACCGTTTTCGGTGAACCGTTACCCACTCTTTAGCCTCTGGAAGTTACTCCTTAACCGTTTAAATAAACGGTTAACCGTTTTCACGTTTTAAAACTGTTCAAAGCCTTTTTTCTTCTCCCTCTCCAGCTTAGCCTTTCACCGTTTCCGCCATTGTTGTGCAGCCGAAGGTCTCTCTGTCCTCAAATCCTCAATTTTCTTGCTTTTCGTGCCAAATTAAACCATCAAAATAATTTCTTATTACATTTAGAACAATTTTACCGATTCAAAACTTCGAATCTAGCACCAAATCGAAAAATCCCAAATCCAAACCCTAACTGCCGCGGGTCGGGTTTTCTTTATTTTTGATCCGATTTTTCTCTTTTTTTAATCAAATTGAGCATCAAACTCACATCCTTTACTCATTCCTAATCAAATCAACGATTCATTTTTCATCTCTCTCGAATTTTTCACTCCACTGTGCTTCTCCATGGATGCACCTCCTCGGAGAAATGCCAGGCGTAAATCTATGCCTCCAAGGAATCCCATATCACCACGGGAAGTCTCTGAATTTACAAGAATTCACTTCCCCACGCCTCCCTTGGCCAAGCGGTTCGAAGATCGCTTCGATGGTCGAAAGGTACTTGACTCCTTTTTTGTTGATATTGATGATTTTCGTCACTTAGTTGTATGTGGTAGAAGTGTTCGGGATATGCTTCAGCCTTAGGAGTCAGCAATTGACTTTCACACCGCTTGCTTCCTTATGGCAGTATTATTACTAAGATACTGCGACGCTTTGGGGTGCCTCTTCTTGATACTGGACATATGGAGACACGACGGATTGGTCCCGAGGCCATGACTAGTATCGATTTTTCTAGGAGGAATGGAAAATGGATAAAGACCAGCAACTCCAAAAATCGGGATACCTTGATTGCTCCAGAGGACGATCGGATGCTTAATGATGTCTACCCTCCCGATCAGCTTCCTGACTTTAGACTAGGAGCTCATCCTCCTCCTTCGCATTGCTAATTTGGCCCTCGGCCTCCAGCTGACTCTGACTTAGAGGAGTGTGCGACGGATGATGACATTCCCTCATCTTCCGAGCCGCCTCCTGGTCCTAAGCCATTAGCTATTCCTGAGCAGCCATCTGCCTCTATACCGCCTCCAGCTCCAGTTCAGCCACCTGTTTCAGACGGTATGCAGGAATTGATTCTTGATCAGTTGGACACTCTTTCTCGTGACCACCAGCAGCTACGTTCTGACTTTCAGAACTTCCAGCGGAAGTGCCTTGATCAGCAGCTTGAGATTATTACTGGACAGCGCATTATTCTCGGCTATTTTGGTTATGATCCGAGGACCACATCTTCTCCACCTCCGTAGTTTCTGAGTTCTATTTTTTCGTACATACATTTCATATTTTGGTTGTTTGCATGTTGTCATTTATATTTTTTTATATATACTGCTACTTCTATATGATCTTTATGGATTTTGATGACATGTTTTTTGTGATGTTCTTGATGTTGGATGACTTGATATTGGTTAATGAGATTGTTGGTTATTGGTTAATGAAGTGTTAGTTTGTTTATTCATGGAGTTGTTGGATGATGGAGTTGTCGTTAATCTATTTTGGAAGTGTTTTTCTCTCATTTGTATTAATGGTTTTGCTCAGTTTTAAGTGGAAACTCTGCCAAAATTTTCACTCGCCAAAAACTGGATTTGTGTTTCTTTCCTTTCTCTTTTTCTTTTTGATGATGAAGGGGGAGATAATTTGGGAGTTTTAGAATGAATTTAAAAATGTTTTATAATTGGGGAGATTTAAAATGCATTTAAAAATGTTTTCTTGAGCAAAAATCCTTTTATTGGACATATCTTAATTTGGCCATACATTGAGGGGGAGCACATATTAAGGGGAGATAAATATTGAATGAAGTTTGTCATCATAAAAAAAGGGGAGATTGTTAACATGTATATGTTAATAATATTGATTTTGATGATAACGAACTTTAAATGGTTTTTGATAAAAATATTGGAGTTATTTATTAATAAACGAAAGTCTTAATAACCATTCCATTCATACGTATAAGAGATGGACTTTCAAATTGGAAAAACGATTCTTTGCAAAATCTGGTTTAAAATGTGATTCTGGAAATAAACGGTGAACCGGTATCTTTTAAACGGTTAACCGATTAAGACCAGAGAGCAACAATTTGCCTAAGCTCTAACTGTTTATGAAAAATGGAAAACACAAAGGTTACTGGAAACAAACGGCGAACCGTTTATTACAAACGGTTAATCGATAATGTCCAGAGAAGTGACTTCATGAAAATCCTTAACCGTTTACTATAAACGGGTAATTGATGTTCATTTTGCAGGTTACTGAAAAAAAACGGCGAACTGTTTATTAAAAACGGTTAACCGATAATCTCCAGAGAGTCATTTCATGCCAATCCTTAGTCGTTTACTATAAACGGATAACTGATGTTCATTTTGCAGGTTACTGGAAACAAACGGCGAACCGTTTGCTATAAACGGTTAACCGATAACAAGTCACTTCATGCAAATCCTTAACCGTTTACTATAAACGGATAACTGGTGTTCATCTTGCAGGTCTCTGGAAGTTAACGACAAAAGGGTAACCCTAAACGGCAAACCGTTTATTTAAAATCTGGCCCAACGGTAACTTTGACCAGCGCAAACGGTTAACCGTTAACGGCTAAAGGTGAACCGTTTTCGGGCCGACAGTTTGTAACGGCTAGTGTTTAAGCTCCAAATATAAATAAGCTCATTCAAATTCAAGGAAGATTGATCACAGCATAACCATTGAACTTATACTCAAGAATGCAATCTTCATAGAGCTTCAAACACATTCTTGATTCATCTATTTACACATTGGGCATTGATTTGTAATCTTAAATATTTTGTGAAAGAAAAACAATTTGTAATCTTTTATGTTGAGTGATTGTAAGTGTTGGGATACACTTAGGTTAAGAGATTGGGGATAATCTCTTGTTGTAAAGGTTCATTGACACCTTGGAAGTCAAGTGTAAGCATTTGAAGCCTTAGAGGCTTGCTTAGTGAAAACCCCAAGCCCGGAAAGCTTGGAGGCATGGACGTAGGCGAGGTTGGCCGAACCACGTAAAAATCTTCGTGTTTGAATCTCTCTTCCCTTATCTCTTTAAATTGTGATTGATTTAATTATTATTGTTTTAAATTCGTTTTAGATTTGCATGATATTTTGTTTTTTAGTTGAATAATTTTTAGAATCCCAATTCACCCCCCACTTAGGTTGCATAACTAGTATTTCACCTACAGCCTGTGAGTATGATATACCAGCCATCTGTACCTCCTCAGCATCTGATGTTGGAGACATGTCATCAAAGAGTTTGAATTGAGCTCCTAGAGGTGTCAGTACTGGTTTTGAGTCCATCATCTGAAATCTTTCCAGCACTTTGCTGATATACCTTGATCGACTTAGAAATAAGATACCAGTAGCTTGATAACTCTATGAAATGAGAGTTATTATGGCAATTCTAGACTTAAATCAATATCACTTAGAGAGTAAATATTGTATTTTTATTGCATTTTTGTTATATTTTGCATAAACATTCATTTTAGTTTAGTCTTAATAAGTTTTACTTGATTTAAAGTAATTCGTGCTCAAATTATGTGCATAATTGTAGGTCCAGAAGCTTATATTTCATGGAAGGAATGATGATGCAATAGGCTTGTAAAAGATGAAAAAGAACTTGGCTACAAAAAAAATAAAACAAATCTGGAGCAGTGCAGTTGCTGTAGCCGTTGCTGTAGCAATCTTGGAACAACGACAGAGAAAATTTCGTGCGGGATACTTGTAGAATTGTGATATGTAGTTTCCTAATCTGACTTATGCGCGCCCTAGGCTTCCGTTTACCCTAATTTTTAACTATAAAAGAAACACACATCATAAGATTAAAGGGAGCCGTCACCCAAGGAGAAAACTACAAAGAAACAAAAGAAAAGTAAGATTCAAGAGAGAGATTGAAGGCTACACAAGAGGAAAATTGCAGAGATCAATTGGGAGCTCAATCATTCTTATCATTCTCTTGTTTTCTATTTATTCATGGGGATGTGTTTCATGGCTGAAACTTTGTTCTTTATTTTTATTTTGCAAACCATAAACTAAATTTATTTGTGGTTGAGTGATAAACAATCTTGATGGTTTATTGACTGAATATATGTGTTGCTGCATGTTTGCTGAAGCAGTTTGTTTTGATAGTATTTATTTTTATTCATTATTTCGGTTGATCACCCATTTAATGATATTAGCTAATGAAGAGCCGCAAAAGGGCTATCTTAGTAGAACATATCAGAACAATACTTGATCTTAAATTGAGTTTCCCGGATTGAGTTTTACTTGAGTCCCAAAAGGGTAATGCTTGATTTAAGATTAGTGATGAACTAGATATAAGGATTCACCTTGTATGGTAAATAGAACCTAAGCGTGTAATGTTATATCTTATGTTGGCATAACAACTGATCACTGTTAGGTTGCATATAGATATAAGATATCCAACATGCGACGGCTGAAGATACATAAGGATTCTGCCCAGTGCTGTAGCAAATGCTATAGCAACCGAGCCAATCATTAGAAAATAGTCAAGACCATTATGAGAGTTTATTCACTCAACTACTTTATATTCCCATTGATTTTATTCTTGAGATTGACGTGATAATTTACTTTGTTGCATTTTATTTATTGTGTTTTTATTTTAATTAGTAAATTAGTTTCATCAATTGTTTATCTTAATTTAGACACAAAAATCTGCACTGTTAAGATTGATGTAGCAAGTCTAATAACATCAATCCCTGTAGAGACGATCTTGAATACTCATCACTTTATTACTTGTTGTGTACACTTACACATTGACACCAATAACATTAGTATTTGTACACCAATAAGTTTTTGGCGCCGTTGCCGGGGATTGATTGTTAATTGTGATTTGTGAAATTAGTTTTAACGGTGCTAATTTTTATTTTATTTTAATTTGTTTATTTTATTGACATAGGTGATCTAGCAACCCTTGCATGCGCAAATATAAATCTGCTAATTTCCAATTTGATCCAAAAATTGAAAGAACTGCAAGGAGATTGAGAAGAGAGCATCGAGAATTACAAGTTGTTGTAGTAATGGATGATTTGCAAGATTTGAGAAACTTGAACTATAGAAAAGGGATACAACCAGTCAATGTACATGAAGGTCTAAATGGACAATGTGTTCAAAGGCAACCAGGGAACAACAACATTATTCACATGGCGAACGATAGAGATAGAGCCATTCGAGACTACACAGTGTTGACTCCTCAAGCCATACATCCGGGAATAGTTAGACTAGACGTTCAAGTTGACAATTTTAAACTCGTGATGTTTCAGATGCTTCAAACAGTGAGGCAATTTAATGGTTTGCCATCCAAAGATCCTCATCTACACCTTAAGTTATTTTTGGAAGTAAGTGATGCTTTCAAGATTGCTGGAGCATCGCAAGAAACATTGAGACTCAAACTTTTCCCGTTTTCTTTGAGAGATCGAGCAAGAGCATGGTTGAATTCTCTACCACTAGAATCTATCACTACATGAAATGATTTGGCTGACGTATTTTTAATAAAATACTTCCCGCCAACCAAGAATGCAAAGTTGAGGAACGAGATCACATTTTTCTATCAACTTGAAGATGAGAACTTGTGTGATGCATGTGAGAGATTTAAGGAGTTACTTAGGAGATGTCCTCATCATGGTATTCCTTGCTGCATACAGTTGGAAACTTTCTGTAACGGTCTCAACCAAAGCACTAGATTGATGGCAGACGTTTCAGCAAATGGGGCCTTGTTATCTAAGTCTTACAATGAGGCTTATGAAATTTTGGAGAGGATAATCAACAATAACTATCAGTGGCCATTAACCAGACAAGCTGCAGCAAGAAGAATAACAGGAGTTCATAACGTAGATGCCTTGGCAGCATTGTCAGCCCAAGTAACTTCATTAACAAATATGGTAAAGGCTATGACTATTGCTCCAGCAACTATTAACTAAATATCTTATATGTCTTGCGTTTATTGTGGAAAAGAGCATTTATTTGACAATTGTCCTAGTAATCTAGCTTTGATTAACTATATAGGCAGCTTCAATAGACATAACCAGGACAATCCATATTTAAACACTCACAACCCTGGATGGAGACAACACCTAAACTTTTCATGGAGTTATCAGAACCAGACTGCTGCAGCACCTAGTGGACAGAACAGACATGTTCAACCACCTGGATTTTATCAGAAAAATCAAGAGCAAAGAAGCATCAACGATGATCAACTCAGCTCCCTTGAAGGTTTGATTAAGGATTATATTGTGAAGAATTAAGTAGTTGTCCAAAGTCATACTGTATCTTTGAGAAACTTGGAAAATCAAATTGGATAGCTTGCTACAACATTGAGCAACAGACCTCAAGGTAGTTTATCTAGTAATATAGAGGACCTAAGAAGAGAAGGGAAAAAGAACTACAAAGTGATTAACTTGAGATTTGGAAAGGATGTTTATAGTCTCATTGGTGAACCAAAAAAAAAAGCTGAGTCTACTTCAATATAGAAAGAACCTCAAAGTGAAAAAGAGTCACAATCCTCCACTTCACAGCACACTGGTGAGAGCAGTCAAGTTGCAGCATTTGTCAAAAATGATGATCCAAAACCTGTGGATAACGAGGCTGTAGCACCAACCCAGAACATAGCAAAAGAGAAGCAGTTTGCACAACCTGCTGCAGCACAACAATTTAGACATCCACTACCATTTCCTCAACGGTTTCAGAAGCAAAAACAAGACGAATAGTTCAGCAAAATCTTAGGAGTACTGAAACAACTATATATCAATATCCTTTTTGTGGAAGCTCTAGAGCAAATGCTAAATTCTGAAAAAAAATTTAAGGATATTTTGACAAAGAAAAGAAGACTTGGAGAGTTTGAAACAGTTGCTCTAACACAAGAGTATAGTCGAATGCTCCAGAGTAAGATACCACAGAAGATGAAGGATCCAGGAAGCTTCACAATCCCATGCTCCATAGGCACTAAATACAGTGGCAAAACACTTTGTGATTTGGTGGCTAGCATCAATCTCATGCCTTTATCAGTGTTTAAGCAATTGGGAGTTGGTGAATGTAGACCAACAACAGTGACTTTACAACTTACAGATCTCATGCATATCCAGAAAGAAAGATTGAAGATGTGTTGGTGAAGGTGGATAAATTTATTTTTCCGGTGGATTTTATTGTGCTAGACTTTGAAGCAAACAAAGAAGTGCCAATCATTCTAGGGAGACCTTTCTTAGCCACAGGAAAGACTTTAATTGATGTTCAAAAAAGAGAATTAACCATGAGGGTGAATGACCAGCAAGTTACATTCAATGTGCTGGATGTCATGAACAGTCTCGATGAGATGGAAGATTGTAATTTTATCAGTGTTGTGGACTTTGTTGTAGCAGAGAGATTACACAGTTACTATAGTAAGGAAGAAATCAATGCTGTAACATTTGAAGAACTTGATGATGAAGATCATGAAGCAGCTAACATAGCATAGTCAGGGGAGAAGCAACCTTTTAAAATTGACAAGCAAATCCAGCAAAGGGAACTCACTCCAGAGCAACAAGAATTCAAGGTTAATGGGCCGAGAGTGAAGCACTATATAGGAGATGATATGAACAACCTAAAGAATGATTGGTTCTTGAAGGATCCAAGTTGAGGAAACAAAAAAGGTCAGGCTGAAAGACCTAAAATCAAGTGCTAATTGGGAGGCAACTATTGAGTGTTAGAAAATGCATATTTATAAAGGAGAAAACCGTCATTTTACATTTCAAGTCTTACTAACAACCCTTACTTTTTATGTGTTTTAGCTTTTTGTAATTTAATTATGTGTGTTTTATTTTAATTAAGTATTTTATGTATTTTAGGGGCATCATAGTCATTTCACAATAAACGAGAGATAAAATGGCAAAACAGACATCACTTTTGAACTCAGGACGGTCGAAAACCTTAGGAGGAGCATAAAAGAAAAAATGAAATTGTTCACATGTACGACACTATTCACATGTTCGGGTACTGTCTACGATACTGTTCACGGCATTGACTGATGAGGTGTCAAGATCCTGTTGGACTAAAATTCTTATGCAGTGTTGATCGATGACGTTGCAGCATATCAATGGACCAAAAAATGCATGTACGGTACATGCAACACATGTGATTATTTTCAACCAAACCGCGTTACTATGCAAACCGTGTCACTATTCAAATCGCGTGGTCAAACTGTGTTACTATTCAAGCCGCATAGTCAAATCGTGTACTGTTGACTGATGATGTGGCGCAATCCTGAGCGTCCAAACTGTTTTTAATCCGATGGCCATAATTTACTCGATGTATCTATAAAATGGGGGTCTTCCCCCCTAATTTGGCATCTATGAATCCATTTTTGGACTCCATTTTCTGTAATTCCTTCTCCATCTTATATTTTCTACGTATTTTAATAAATTCCCATTTTGCCTCTAGTTCAATTATGAGTGGCTAATTTTCTTTCAAGCTTGGGTTGAAGGTGAAGTCTCAACATGTGTCATGGGCTTTATTTGGTAAATTTATTTTCTCTTCCCCTCTAGTTTTTGTGGATGTTTTGACTTCTCGTTGACAGATAATAATAATCTTGTCTAGTACCGCCCTGGTTTCACCGGCTCCCTAATATAAGGTTATTATTATTTGGCACGATAAGCCCTTAGCACCATATTTATTAGAGCGTGGTTAATGAAGTGTGGATTCCCCCCTCATGATTTAATTGGTATTAATAAGGAATATTTAGCCCATGATGCATGTTGATACGGATCCAGATACCCAAGTACATCATTTCAATAGAATTCTCTTCAATTTATTCTTGCCATTTCAATTCCAATTTTAGAATTTGTTCTCGCCATTTTAATTTAAGTTTTAGCATATTCCAAATCATTTCCACCACAAATCCAATCACCCACATACAAAATTAATTCTATATATAATTAAAATCCACCTCCTCGTGGGATCGACACTCGTCACCATTGATCTATACTACAATAGATTCGTGCGCTTGCGAGTTCAATAAAATTTGCACAACAAGTTTTTGGCGCCGTTGCCGGGGAGGTAAGTAATTTTAATTTATAGAATTAATTTTTGTGAATATTTCTATTTAATTGTTTTGTTCAATTTTTAAAAAAAAAAGAAGAAAAAAAAGTGAACCTACATTTAGAGGTTAGTATTTCTTTTCTTTTTCTCTTCTTTAAAATTCTGTAATTTAATTCTCAAGTTATTTTTTTATTTCATCTTTGTGACTTTTGTTTATCTTACTAATTTTTTAGTTAATTTATTTCACGTATTTTTTGTTGTGTATTTTTATAGTAAGGTTGTAATAGCGCAATAAGGTTAGTATCGTAATTTCTCATTCTTCTTTATTTTTATTTGTTTTGTTTTGGATGCATGGTCGTAGGTCATTATTACCTAATCTTGAACCTATAGACCTCGAACTTGAGAAAACACTTCGCACACACAAAAAAGTTAAAAACAAAATGGATTTACAAGCACTACAGGAGAGGCCATTTAAGGACTACTTCAGTCCTTTAGCCAATTTGAGCACATCATGTATAAAATACCCAAATGTAGCTGCTAGGAGCTTTGAACTAAAACCTAGTGTGCTAAATTGTCTCCCCACATTCTATGACTTAGAAAATGAGGACCCATATAATCATTTGAATGATTTTCATGCTATTTGTCAAACATTTAAATATGAGAATTTTTCAGATAATGATGTAAAACTTAGATTATTCCCATTTTCTTTAAATGATAGAGTTCGTTCATGACTTAATACATTGTCTGCTAATAGCATTACATCATGGGAACAAATGGTAACAAAATTTTTAAATAAATATTTTCCAGTGCTTAAAACCAATGCTATTCACAGGGAAATCTCAGAATTTACCCAGAAAGATGACGAGCAGTTTTTCGAAACATGAGAGCGATTCAATGGGCTACTCTTGAAGTGTCCACATCATGGGTACGAGAAATGGCACCAATGCCAATACTTTTTGGAGGGATTATTGCCGAATGTGCAAGAATGGCTAATGGTAACAAGTGGAGGAGAGCTAATGTCAAAAAGTGCATCAGAAATTTGGAAATTCTTCCACCGACAAGCGGATAATTCCCAACAACGGAGTCGATCACTCAGGAGTACTAGAAGAATTAAGGGAGTAAATGAGGTTCACATTGGCGAGCCAAGTTCAGAAATCAAAGAAGTCAAGGAGATGGTTGAAGGTCTCGCTCGATAAATAGCATCGTTATCGACTGCTAAATCAACAGAGCCACATGACAATGACTCATACTCAGACCAAGCCAATGCCATAGGTGTAATGAGAAAACCATCGAATTACAACCCATACTCCAACACATATAACCCTGGATGGAGAGACCACCCCAATTTTTCATGGTCTCAAGGATTCCAATAGAATGGACCAGCAGCTCCAGCTCCACTAATTCCTCAAAATCATCAAGCCTCTCAGCCCCTATTTAGACCATTCAATCAGAACCAGAACTACTCTCAACCCAGACCATGGGAGGATGCATTCCAGAATTTCAGGAATGTTACTTACTCCACGATTGACCAATAGAACCGCACTATTGATGGACTACGAAATGAGTTGAGAGCGGGATTCAACTCACAAGCCCAATCAGTTTCAAGCCTGGAGAAGATGGTGGGACAACTTGCTTCTTCAGTTCAGACCTTGGCAATGACTGTTGAGAAAGGTAAATTTCCAAGTCAATCAGTGCCTAACCCTAAAGGAGTGCATGAAGAAAGTACCAGTTCACCACAGCAGCATGAAAAGGTCAAAGCCGTCATGACCTTGCGAAAAAGAAAATAAGTCGACAACAAAGTGAAGATGCCGATGACAAAAGAAAATGAAATTGTACCTGTGAGTGTTGATGACTCATCACTGGAGGAGAAAGAAGAAACCAACCCACAAGAATATGTTCCCAAAGCTCCATTTCCTCGGAGGTTAGCTAAAGGAAAGAAGGGAAAATCCACAGGTGAGATTCTCGAAATCTTCAAACAGGTAAGTGTTAACATCCTATTGCTTGATGCTATTAAACAAGTTCCATCTTATGCCAAGTTTCTTAAAGATCTTTGTACTAAAAAGAGAAACATGCATGTTCAAAAGAAGGCATTTTTAACAGAAAACGTTAGTTCGATACTCTAACATAAAATTCCTTTAAAATGCAAAGACCTAGGCTCCCCCACTATCTCATGTAGCATAGAGAACCACATAATTGAGAATGCTTTGTTGAATTTAGGAGCTAGTGTAAATCTGTTGCCTTATTCAGTTTTTGTGAAACTTGGACTGAGAGAATTACACCCCACTCTAATGGTGTTACTTGCAGATCGGTCCACGAAAATACCTCGTGGTATTGTGAAGGACATGCTTATCCAGGTAGACAAGTTTTATTTTTCTATTGATTTCGTTGTAATTGACACTCAACCAATATAGGATTCAAAGAAGCACATCCCCATTATTCCAGACCGACCTTTTTTGGGAACTGCGGATGCTCACATTCAATGTAGGACTGGAAATATGCAGTTGTCCTTCGACAACATGACTATGGAGCTGAAAATCTTCAACATTGCCAAACAACCTCATAATACAGATGATGGAATTGTTGATGTGGATTTAATTGAAGCATTAGTTGATGACACTTTTGTTTCAAACCTTAGTGATGATCTTTTACAAATATATTTAACTCACTTTAGTTTGGATTTTGATATTGACAGATCGGTCGATGAAGTCAACGCTCTACTTGACTCAGCACCATCCATGGACACTAATAAATGGAAGTCAAGAGTTGAACAACTAGCACCATCAGAGAAGAAACTCATCCCATCATCAGAATCACCACCGAAACTCGAGCTCAAACCATTGCCCAACACTTTGGAATATGCATTTTTGGGGGAAGAAAGTACTATGCCGGTAATCATCTCATCATCCCTAAATGACGAACAAAAAGGTAAGTTGTTGGATGTTTTAAAAGAGCACAAAGGAGCATTATGATGGACCATAGCAGACATCAAAGGTGTAAACCCAGTAGACTGCATGCATTACATTCACCTCGATGAAAATGTTAAATCTACTAGGGAAATGCAACGTCGGTTAAATCCTAATATGAATGAAGTGGTTAGAATTTAAGTCCTTAAGCTATTAGATGCAGGTATCATTTACCTCATTTCTGATAGTTCATGGGTCAGTCCTGTGCAAGTTGTCCCCAAAAAGTCGGGAGTCACTGTAGTTACGAATGCCGATAATGAATTGATACCAACTAGAGTAACTATAGGATGGCGTGTATGTATTGATTATAGAAAGTTGAATTCTATCACACGTAAAGACCATTTTCCTTTACCATTTATCGATCAAATGCTTGATAGATTAGCAGGCCATGAATTTTATTGCTTTCTAGATGGCTACTCAGGATATAATCAGATTCCATAGCACCAAAAGATCAAAAGAATACCACTTTCACTTTCACTTGCCCTTTTGGCACTTTTGCATATAAGAGGATGTCATTTGGATTATGTAATGCACCTGCTACATTTCAACGATGCATGTTGAGCATTTTTTCTGATATGGTTGAAAGATTCCTTGAAGTCTTTATGGATGACTTTTCTGTCTTTGGTAATTTATTTGATCAATGTTTACATCATCTAACACTAGTTCTGCAGAGATGTATCGAGAAGAACTTGGTCTTAAATTGGGAGAAGTGTCATTTTATGGTAAAACAAGGTATTGTACTCGGTCACATCATTTCGAGCAAAGGTATTGAGGTTGACAAAGCCAAGGTGGATCTCATTAATCTTCCTCCACCCAAAACAGTCAGAGAAGTAAGATCTTTTCTTGGGCATGCTGGTTTTTATAGATGTTTCATTAAAAATTTTAGCAAAGTTTCTAGACCCTTATGCAATTTACTTGCTAAAGATGTACCTTTTATCTTTAATTGTTCATGTCTTATGGATTTTGAAAAATTAAAGCAATTGTTGACATCATCACCCATCATTCAGCCCCCAAACTAGAACTTACCATTTGAGCTAATGTGTTATGCATCTGATAATGCAATCGGAGCAGCATTATGACAAAGAGTTGATCGGATTCCCCATGTTATTTACTATGCTAGTATGACATTGAATGATGCATAGTTGAACTATTCAACTACTGAAAACGAAATGCTAGCAGTAGTGTTTGCATTGGAAAAATTTCGATCTTATCTCATTGGTTGTAAAATAATTGTGTTCACAGATCATGCTGCTCTTAAATATCTTCTCACAAAGAAAGATGCAAAAGCTAGACTAATTCGTTGGGTGTTACTTTTGTATGAATTTGACTTGGAATTCAAAGATAAGAAAGGCACAGAAAATGTTATGGCAGACCATCTCTCTCGTCTCCATTTTGACAATATTACAGAGCAATTAACATTGAATGAGTCATTTCCAGATGAACAGTTAATGAGTGTGGAAGTATTACCTTGGTATGCTGATATCGTTAATTATCTTGTTACAGGTCAACTTCCAGAGCATTGGACCAAGCAAGACAAGGCTAAATTCTTCGCCGAAATAAAGAATTTCTTTTGGGATGATCCATATTTGTTCAAGTATTGTGCATATCAAATTGTCAGACGATGTGTCCTAGAAAGTGAAATTCACAATATCCTTTCATTCTGCCATGAACAAGCTTGTGGAGGTCATTTCAGTGCTAAGAAAACAACTACAAAAGTTTTACAATGTGGTTTCTATTGGCCAACTATATTTCGAGACACTTACACTTTCTGTTCTTCATGTGATAGGTGTCAACAAATGGGGAGCATTACGCGAAGGAATATGATGCCACTAAATCCAAATTTAGTGGTTAAGATTTTTGACGTATAGGGCATCGACTTCATGGGACCCTTTCCCCCTTCTTTTGGCCATCAATTCATATTGGTTGCTGTTGACTATGTATAAAAATGGGTAGAAGAAATTCCATGTAGAACCAATGATCACAAGATGGTGATAGGATTTTTGAAAAGCAATATTGTTTCACGCTTTGGATTCCCTCGAGCAATAATCAGTGATGGTGGTGCCCACTTTTGTAATAAAGCATTCAAGGCTCTTTTGACAAAGTATTCCATCACTCACAAAGTGGTGACCCCATATCATCCGCAAACCAGTGGCCAAGTTGAGATCTTCAATCGAGAAATAAAGCACATATTAGAAAAGACGGTGAGGCCAGAAAGAAAAGATTGGTCATTAAGACTAGATGATGCATTATGGGCATATAGAACGGCTTTCAAGACTCCGATTGGGATGTCACCCTACATAATAGTGTATGGAAAAGCTTGCCACCTACCTGTAGAACTCGAGTATCGTGCATATTGGGCCATCAAGAAATTCAACTTTGACATGCAGCAAGCCAGCTCAGAAAGAAGATTACAACTGGCAAAACTTGAAGAAATTCGCAATAACGCATACGAAAATGCCAAGATTTACAAGCAACGAATGAAAGTCTTCCATGACAAGCAAATTATGAGAAAAACTTTCACTCCAGGTCAGAAAGTGCTTTTATTCAATTCTCACTTGCACCTATTCCCAGGTAAGTTACGCTCTCGTTAGTCTGGCCCATTTATTATTCATACTGTTTTTCCACAAGGGGCAATTGAAATTAAGGACCCAAAAAATGGTGTCACGTTTAAAGTTAATGGTCAAAGATTAAAGTCATATCTAGAGTACCAACCACATAGAGAAGACACCGAAATAAATTTGAGTGACCCACCAAATTTGAATTGATTTTTTTTCTTTTCGATGGTTTGATTTTTCTTTCTTTCTTTTTATTATTCTTTTGCTAATTGAAATTATTTTTGCATAAGTGTGTTTATCATTAAGTTTTCTCTTATCAATGTTAATCATGAGTACCATACTTAGACCGTTCCTCCTGAACATTCTTAAACCACTTCAACGTGTCAAAACTCATCTCAAAAGGCAGATTCAATTTTGTAAAACACATCGCATTTGGGCTCTACAACCACCATAGTTAGTAGCCTATGTTGAGGGTTTAGAACACCAACTCAGAGATATTGAGAGAATTGTTTACGACATCCAGTTGGAGCTTGAGGTAAATTCAATAAGAGGACAATTTTGATTTTCTTTGTGTGTTTTAATTTGTTTTTCTGTTTGTGTGCTTTAGTTTGTTACCCCGGTGAAGTGGCGGATAACGGTACTCCGTGACAATCAAGTCGGTTACTTCAGTTTTCCCATAATAACTGATATTCTGAGGTGAAGATATGGACAGAAACAAGATTCTAGCGAAGCTTCACAAGCGATTCCCTTCACTTCCTCAGAATGCCCTCCTTACGATCTATAAAGTTCGGTCTGAATGCATGCGATTGCTCATGAGGAATAACATACATGCTGACATCCGTTGGTTAATCGAGGCGAAAGTACGATTGACATGTGAGTTACCTCCAAAATTTATTGCATACATGCCTGGTTTTGGAAAAGGAAATTATGCAAGAAAACAACGAGCTCGAAGAATTTCTGTTGCTTGTCATAAGTGTGCCAGAATAAGTTGCAATAAAAACCCATGTTCTTTAGGAATGGTGTCTGATAACAGGGAAGATAAGATTCAATTCATTAGGGATGCCTTGAATAAGGAGTCATTGGATGATATCATTCTGTCTCTTGAAACGTATCCCAGTGGATATGTGCAAGGAGCGATTCTCCAGTTATGGCCATTATTCCAGAAAGAGCATGAACGATATAGTCTCGGGAATCTGACTATAAACGACCCTGTTTGCCAATTTATAAGAAAACTGGATGGGAAGCCCATCCTTGACCCATAGAGGGCGTTCAAGCCATTTCTAGACGTAAAACCAGAGGAAGATGTGATCCACAGTCGCAACTACCTGTAAATATCCTTTTACTTTACTGTTGTTTTATTTCATTTCACTGTTGTTTTATTGTTTGCATTATTGTCTTCAATAATTTTATTACTGTTTATTTTTTTCTTTTTTACTGTTTTCTTTTTTACTATTGAGCCATGTGCTTTACGCGTTATTTGACACTGACATGCCACCTCATACACAGTTTTGATCCACTATCAGCAAGATTCTTAAATAAGACTTTTTGTTAAACACTCACAAATTATTTTTGAGAAATATTCCAATGGCAGCTACTCCCAACAGACAATTCAAGAACATTTGTGTGCTTTCTGGATTTACCTATGGCAAACATAAAGAGTTTGTTGATGTAGCCATAGATCTTAGTCGAAGCATAGCAAAGAGAAAATTACACTTGGTGTATGGAGGAGGTAACCGAGGGTTATCAAAATTGGTCTCAGAAGCTGCTTTTGTCAGAGGAAGCCAAGTGTTAGGCATCATCCCAAGAGTCCTAAAACCTTTGGGCAGTTTGTCTGACTCACCGACTGGAGAAGAGTTAGTCGTCTCAGGTATGTAAGAATGAATAACTGAAATGCTTAATCATGCTGATACTTTTATTTTCCTTCCAGGAGATCTTGCAACATTAGAGGCACTTATCACACTAGCATCTTGGGCCCATATGCACATTCATCATAAACCCATCGGTTTGTTAAATGTCAATAATTTTTATGATGGCTTTATTGCATTTTTTAACCATGCAATAAAAAACTACTTTATTCATTCCAGTGCGAAAAATTTTTTTATTTGTGCTCATACTGCTAATGAGCTACTTGATATGTTATAAGCTTATAAACCGGAGCCAGACCCCTGAAGCTTTGTATTGGAGCGTTCAAATGATGACGGTAACAGTAGCCGCAGTAAGAAGTACAAATTAGATTTAACTCTCCGCCTGTAAATATTTTCTTCTGTGTTGCACCACCCAGGTGATGTCTTCTAAACTCTACTTCTTTCCTTTAAAACATTAAGAACAATGTTTCGTTCTGGTTGGGGGGAGGGAATAGTTGACAATTGTGGAATCTTGGTTAAGTCTTTACTAATTTTTTGTTGTAGAAACTAACTGTTACTAACTTTTTGTGTTGAAGATGGCTGAATATGGAGTGTAGTGACTCTAGAAACGCATCTTCATCGTTTGAAAAAAAAAACAAAAAAATTTTAAAAAAAATTTCAGATATTTTCTTTTTCTTTATTATGTTTTGATGTTCATTTTTCTTCTTCTTTTTAATTTCTCCTTTATAAATATACATTTTCAAATTTTTTTGAGTCGAAGATGGCTAAATATGGAGTGTAGTAACTCTAGAAACGCATCTTCTTAAGTTAAAAAAAAATCGTTTTCTATCATTTTCTAATTAGTTTTTCTGCATCATTTTCACATTTCTGCATGTATATTTTCCTTTCATGTTTAGAATAGGTTTGGGGGTAGGCTGTTGTTAAAAAAAAATTGTGATTTGTTTTAACATTGGATGACATAATGAATTTCAAATTTTAGTATTTGTATTATCTTTAGTCTGAAGTGATGTTATGCTATGTTTGTTACTCTACATGTTGATGTCGGAGACAAATATGAGTTGCTTGAAGGAATGATAATAAATATCAAGTGAGTTTTTTAGCCTATTATTTTTCTTGGAGAGTAACATTTTTGCTCATTCTTTATACAGCTTAGTAGTTTATTATTGTATACACGATCTCTAGATTTCTTTTGAGTTAACCCTAAAAAAATAAAATTAAAATTAAAATTAAAAAAAAATGTGTGTTGCTACATTTGGAGGCCCATCTAATTAGTAGATATGGAAGATTATTTAGAGCCCTAAAAGATGATGGAAAAGTCATCTTTGATCCGTTTGAGCCTTTCTAGCCATCCCTTTTATCAAATATCCATAGTTAATCCTTTTGAGCCTTTAAAAAAAAAACTTTTCTTTGTCAACTTATCATCTTGCCCACTCCGATTTGGAGTATTACCCAATATCTTACAAGATCCATCACTTATTTATGTTTGAGAAAAATGTAAATAAACATTTTGTATAGTGAAGTTATACCTAATTAAAAAAAATTGTTTCTTAAAAAAGAAGAAAAAAATTGCTGCTTAAAAAAAACAAATTGTTGTTTCAAAGAAAAAAAACAATAATAGGTAAAATCCACCTTGCAACTTCCAAAAAAAAAAATTTCCTCTGCATTTTTCTCAAACATACACTTTGTTTTTCCTATTTTCCTTATTTTTTAGCCATATCCCTAGCCTACGTTACGTCCTAATAAAAGTCCTTCTTGATTTTATGGAACTATAGTCTGAAGTAGAAGCTAGTTATATGGGCTAAAAAAGATATAGTGATGCATGAAAAAATAAATAAATAAATTGGGTTAACTAGCATTTTTATTTGACTTGATATCGTATTATTTCTAAGTTGAGGGCATATTTCTTTCATCTTGGTGGGAGCATATGATATCATTTCTTGATTATTTTCTCTCAATTACTATTCATTGGAGTGACTATTTTTATTGGCTTTAATTTCTTTGTGAGAGTGTCACTACTTCCAGTGAGATTTTGGGGTTTGACATGTCATTCTTGAAGGTAACTACGACAAAGTCTACTGGACTAATTCATGTGGATGGTTGATGTGGGTGTGATGTTTCTTTAGACTTGAGAGAATGCTTATACTTTTATTTAATTGTTATCATTAGTCTGATTGAATAAACAAGAGTGTTTTTTTAAAAAAAATATTTTTGAATTTTGTTTTCGCTTTATTTGCTAGGGACTAGCAATAAGCTGGTTGGGGGTGTGTTGAGTGTTAGAAAATGCATATTTATAAAGGAGAAAACCGTCATTTTACATTTCAAGTCTTACTAACGACCCTTACTTTTGATGTGTTTTAGCTTTTTATAATTTAATTATGTGTGTTTTATTTTAATTAAGTATTTTATGTATTTTAGGGGCATCATAGTCATTTCACAATAAACGAGAGATCAAATGGCAAAACGGACATCACTTTTGAACTCAGGACGGTCGAAAACCTTAGGAGGAGCATAAAAGAAAAAATGGCACTGTTCACATGTACGACACTATTCACATGTACGGGTACTGTTTACGTTACTGTTCACGGCACTGTTCACATAGACGGATCGATGATGTGGCATTGACCGATGATGTGGTATTGACTGATGAGGTGTCAAGATCCTGTTGGACTAAAATTCTTATGCACTGTTGATCGATGACGTGGCAGCATATCAGTGGACAAAAAAATGCGTGTACGGTATATGCAACACATGGGATTATTTTCAACCAAACCGCGTTACTGTGCAAATCGTGTCACTATTCAAACCGCGTGGTCAAACCGTGTTACTGTTCAAGCCGCATAGTCAAACCGCGTACGGTTCACGCGTACTGTTGACGTGTACTGTTGACTGATGACGTGGCGCAATCCTGAGCGTCCAAATTGTTTTTAAATCCGATGGTCATAATTTACTCGATGTATCTATAAAAACGGGGCCTTCCCCCCCTAATTTGGCATCTCTGAATCTATTTTTAGACTCCATTTTCTGTAATTCCTTCTCCATCTTGTATTTTCTATGTATTTTAATAAATTCTCATTTTGCCCCTAGTTCAATTATGAGTAGCTAATTTGCTTTCAAGCTTGGGTTGAAAGTGAAGTCTCAACATGTGTCATGAGCTTTATTTGGTAAATTTATTTTCTCTTCCCCTCTAATTTTTGTGGATGTTTTGACTTCTCGTTGACAGATAATAATAATCTTGTCTAGTACCGCCCTGGTTTCACTGGCTCCATAGTATAAGGTTATTATTATTTAGCACGATAAGCCCTTAGCACCATATTTATTAGAGCGTGGTTCATGAGGTGTGGATTCTCCCCTCATGATTTAATTGGTATTAATAAGGAATATTTAGCCCATGATGCATGTTGATATGGATCCAGATACCCAAGTACGTCATTTCAATAGAATTCTCTTCAATTTATTCTTACCATTTCAATTCCAATTTTAGAATTTATTCTCGCCATTTTAATTTAAGTTTTAGCATATTCCAAATCATTTCCACCACAAATCCAATCACCCACATACAAAATTAATTCTATATATAATTAAAATCCACCTCCTCGTGGGATCGACACTCGTCACCATTGATCTATACTACAATAGATTCGTGCGCTTGCAAGTTCAATAAAATTTGCACAACAGCAACCCAATAAGGGAAGTTGTTTCAAGTTTTTATGGCATTGAATTTAGCTTTTAAATTATTTAATTTTTCTTTTTGTTATTTTAAGTGTGCATCTAATTTTTTTATGTCTTTGTGTTAAATAGCAGTAAGTAAAACAAAACAAAAAAATGTGGGCAAAAAGAACATGAGGGAATTACTGCAGCATCACTTACGACATGACATATAACAGAAGATTCTCAAACAACAGAGGCATTTCTTGCTTTTGTAGCAGCAAATGGATTGATCAGATTTTATGATAAGGAGCGTTTGAGAAGTATATCAAAGAAAAAAGACCCTTTACAGCCTATGTTGTAGCAATGCTTCCAGCAATAGGGGAGTACCCTTACCCGCTAGTTTATTTTACTTCTTTCTGCAAAACTTTTCCTTCATTTAGTTTTAATTTTCCGATTCATTCTGCATGTTCCTTTATTTAGTGTATGCATGTCTGGTTCATGTGGTTTTGTTTTGTGTGCTTGTGAGGACACAACACCACTTAAGTTTGGGGGGGTTGTGTTTCTGAGTACATGTGTTTATGCTTGTGTTGTGTGAAGCCCTGTTATCTAATATTTGTGTATGGATTTGAAAACCTAATGAAGATAAATTGAGTGTTATTAAGTGTTTATGAGAAAGCCAAGTAGAGATAGTTATAGATGGAGGTTGAACTTCTGTCCCGACACTTAGACTTTGGTTGAGTTTTATGAGAATGTTGTAGCAGAGCCAGGAAAACTAGAAAAAAGAGTAGAAAATATCTCAAGTTTGGGGGAAAATTTTTATTGGCCTGTGCCTGTTATGAAATAAATTTTGCTCAAATGGTTTAAGTTGCTGAGTAACCAGGGTTGAGTATGCACCCCATATGCAAACTTGAGTCCAAAGGCAACACGAGCTATGAGCAACACTACAGCAATTATAAAAAAAAGAAAAAAAATAAGAAAGCAAAAAAAATGGTGATAAAGAGGTCTGCTACCTAGGATACTGAATAACCTGATATGTTCATGCGTCCAAAGTTATAACCTAGATATAACATCCTGAATGCGTTGCTGTAGCAACTCTGACATGTACTTTGAATGAGTAATTAGGTGTCATCATTATAAGTGATAGGCATTCACATGAAAGCTCAATGTTTCATTGAAGGGTTTAACTGAAAAAAAAATTATTATTGTTGTAGCACAGTTTGAATATAATTGTGAGTTCTGCTCCCCCATATGTGAATATATTTGTGTTCTACCTCTGAATTGTATACAAAGTTTGTGCAATGCTATAGCACCTCTGAAATTTGATCAAAGTGGCACATACACACTTGAACAGAATGAAGCCTAAGTCTAGAACTGAACTACTATGGCAATTTTGTATAATTAAGAGTGTGATATGAGGGTGGAAGAATCCTTGCAAATTTGATGACAGAGTTAAGTTATTTGTTACATGATTGTGTGATTACAGAGTGAGTGTTGTTGTCATTACTTGAGGACAAGTAACGATTTAAGTTTGGGGGTGTGATAATTCTATGAAATGAGAGTTATTATGGCAATTCTAGACTTAAATCAAGATCACTTAGAGAGTAAATGATGTGTTTTTATTGCATTTTTGTTATATTTTGCATAAACATTCATTTTAGTTTAGTCTTAATAAGTTTTGCTTGATTTAAAGTAATTTGTACTTAAATTGTGTGCATAATTGTAGGTTTCCAGAAGCTTATAATTCATGGAAGGAATGATGATGCAATAGGCTTGCAAAAGATAGAAAAGAACTTTGCTACAAAAGAATTGAAATAAATTTGGAACAGTGCAGTTGTTGTAGCCGTTGCTGTAGCAACCATTGCTGTAGCAATCTTGGAACAACGATAAAGAAAATTCCATGCGGGATACTTGCAGAATTGCGATCTGCAGTTTTCTAATCTGACTTATGTGCGCCCTAGGCTTCCGTTTACCCTAATTTTCAACTATAAAAGAAGCACACATCATAAGGATTAAAGGGAGCCGTCACCCAAGGAGAAAAACACAAAGAAACAAAAGAAAAACAAGATTCAAGAGAGATTGAAGGCTACACAAGAGGAAAATTGCAGAGATCAATTAGGAGCTTAATCCTTCTTATCCTTCTCTTGTTTTCGTGTTCTCTATTTATTCATGGGGATGTGTTTCATGGCTAAAACTTTGTGCTTTATTTTTATTTTGCAAACTATGAACTAAATTTATTTGTGGTTGAGTGATAAACAATCTTGATGGTTTATTGACTAAATATATGTGTTGCTGCATGTTTGCTATAGCAGTTTGTTTTGATCGTATTTATTTTTATTCATTATTTCGCTTGATCACGCATTTGATGATACTAGCTAATGAAGAGCCACAAAAGGGCCTATCTTAGTGGAATATATCAGAACAATACTTGATCTTAATGAACAATTCTATCAACGTATTGAACTTGAAAGAACAAATTAAAGAAATGAATCAAGAGAGAAGCATAAGAAAACTTAAGCAAAACACAGTTTCAAGTACACAACTTGATGAAGGAAAAAACTGCTCTTTTATTGATCTCAATAATCGAAATACAAGCTAATCACCAAGAAGGAATTACAAGGATCACTAAGAACCAAATAGCTAGCAAAATGACCAAGAAATGAAGAAGATGTCGATTTGATATCAGAGGCTTGACAAACGTGCTTATTATTCTGGTATTTCTGGAAAAGCTATAACGAACCCTTTAACGAATTCTGCCACGTCAACTTTTATTTTCAACTAGACCCCTCTAGCTTAAGTCGAACTGCATTCTGCCCCAAAACTTCTCTAAGTCTTGTATTTAAACCCAACAAACCAGCAACTTATTTCCTCACAGTTCTTTTACTTGATCATTTTGAATCTTGCAAGATTCTTAACAAAGGGCGACACTGATATTCAAGTGATTAATGGAATTAATGCTTGGAATCATTTTGATTTCCTTTGTACGAATTATGCATTAAATGGCTTGAGTGATTCTTTATACAATATATGTACTGAAAAGAAAAAGGCTAAGGAGCTATGGAAGTAATTAGACCAAAAATATAAAACAAAGGACAATGACACTAAGAAATTTTTCATAGGCCACTTTTTAGATTATATGATGGTGGAACCTATAATTGTCTTGAGTCAAATTCAAGAATTGCACATAATTCTGTTAGAAATTCATGCCGAGAGCGTGGATTGGAGAAATTTTTCAAGTGGCACACAATTCTCTTGTATGGAAAGATTTCAAGATTTATCTTAAGCACAAGAGAAGGAAATGAATCTTGAGCACTTAGGTTCTAAAACTTTGAATTTAATAAGACAACAAAAATAATCATAAGAAAGATGTCATTGTTGTGGCTAAGGCTAATATTATGCAACATTGTTAGAGCAACAAGAATAACCTTGGTCTAAAAGGTGTCTCCAAAAAGCAAACCAAGTTTCAAATGAAATGCTTCAATTGTGATAAAAGGGCCACAAGGCTTTAGAATGCAAATTGTTGAAGAAGAAATGAAACTAAGAAGCTAATGTGGTAGAGAACATCGCTCAAGAGTCAAGATGTTTCTGACATTAATCTTTCTACAACGATTTATAAAGTGAATCTGATGAGCTTAAATCTAAGAGAATGATGGACTGATATAGGTACCACTTGAGACATATGCTCAGTAAATAAATAAAAAAAGTTTATTTCTTTTGAACTAAATAGAAAAGGGAAAAAGCTATATATAAGGAATTTAGTAATGTTTGATACATAAGGTCAAGGAAAGATAATTTTAGAGATGACCTTTGAGAAAAAGCTAACTTTAAATAATGTTCTATACATGCAAATTTGCAATAATCTTATGTTTGGATCGCTTTTGAACAATCATGGTTTCAGATGGTTTTTAAATCTAGTAAAATAGTTTTATCTAAGGATGAAATGTATGTGGGAAAACATATGTTTCAATGGGTTATTTAAGCTTACTATAATGATTATGAAACAAAATAATAGTAAATCAATTTCTTTCCTTATTTTCTTAAGTCTTCTAATCTGTGGCACGGTAGATTATGACACATTAATTATAATTTCATGCATAAATTAATTAATATAAATTATACACCCTCTTTCCAAGTTGATATAAGACATAAGTGTGAATCTTGTGTTGCGACAAAACTAATAGAGTCATTATTTCAAATAATTGAAAAGAACATTGAACCATTTGGTATATAATACATAATAATATATATGATTTTAAATCCATTCAATTAAGGGGTGGTAATAAAAAGAATTCTTTTTCCGTGCCAAGTATTAATTTTGGGAGGATCCATTTTTATATAAGCATTGCTTAGACTAGATTATTCGGCAATGTTTGCTAGAAGAGGAGATGTAAATCATTTTACAGCTTTGTTATTCATCAACATATGGTAGGCACTTTGGTGCAACCAAAGCTGCGACATAAGTACTTCAATCCCATTTTTAATTGTCCACATTATTTAAAAATGCTTACGCTTTTGTTGCTACTTGTGACCTGTGTAGAAGAACTAATAATATTTCATGAAAGAATAAATGTTATTAAATAATATTCTTAAAGTAGAATTGTTTTATGTTTAAGGAATTGATTTAAGTCCGTTTCCATCTTTCTCCTAGAATAAAAATATTTTAATGGTTGATTATGTTTCCAACTTGGTAGAGGCTTGTGCTTTGTCTCCCAACGATGCTAGGGTTGTTAATTCTCTGAGAAAAAATATTGTTACCTGGTTTAGCACTCTGTGATCAATTACCAGTAATAGTGGGAAGTACTTTTACAAACAAAAGTGTGAAGCACTTTTGAGCAAATATGAAGTCACATGTAGAGTTGCCACTCTTTACCATCTCAAACTAGTGGCCAAGTTGAAATCTCTAATCAAGAGTTGAAGAGAATTGTAGAGAAAATAGTAAATATATCACAAAAGGATTATTTTAAGAAGTTAGGTGATGTGCTTTGGGTACACCATAATATCTTCAAAACACCTATTTTCACATCTTCTTATTGTCTAGTTATTGGAAATGCATGACATCTACCTGGTGAACTTAAGTATAAGGCATTTTGGGTTATAAAGATTTTAAACCCTAGCATGCAAGCAGTAGGAGAGAAAAGGTTGTTGCAATTAAATGAGATGGATGAATTCTACAAGCACACTTATGGGCATGCCCGAATTTATAAAGAGCATTCCAAGAATTAGCTTGAAAAACAGGTATTGAGACGTGAATTTAAGGTTGGGAAAGTTTTACTCTATAATTCTCAAATTAGATTTTTCCCTAGCAAGTTTGAGATCCCGTTGGTCAGTATTTCCATATGTCATGATAAAAGTTTCTCATGTCACAATAAGAACATTTGAGATGAGTGGTCAATGATTGAAGCTCTATTTAGATGGTACAATTGACACAACCATTAAACTCCTCAATTTTGAATGATCATGAGAGACTATCAAGATAATGATTATAAATTAAATGCTTTTTAGAAGCAACCTAAGCTTTCTAAGCCTTATTTTTAATTCATTTGATCTTTTTCATTTTTCTTGTCTTATATTTTCTCAATCTTGTCTTTTATTTGTTTGGTCTAGGTTTTTGTATAAGTTAAGAAGTTCTCACTATGGATTTTAACACGTCTTTTAACAACTCTATTATTAGTCTACATCTTCGCGTACAAAACCTAAGGAGTTTCTCTTTTTTTTTTTCTTTCCATTTACATTGCAGATAATGTTCATTTCAAATTATGGGGTGGAGTATTTGCTTTCATTCAATGTTTATTCATTAAAAAGATTTTAAAGAAAGTTGCTTTATTTTCATTTTATGTGCTTTTATCTTCGTACTTTTTTATCTAAAAAAGCTAAATTAAAAGCATTAATAGCTCCTTGAGACTGAGCATGCCCACTAGAAATCTCATAGAGGAATTACCAACATTAAAATCTCCTCTAACAATCCAAAGACTATCACGAATTTCAGTAAAAGCCATAAGGTCATCTCAGAAATCTTTCCATATAAGAATAGGGCAACTTTCATAAACATAAGATATAAAAATAAGTTCAGGAAAAAAAGAATGGATAGCCCAACAATGTAATACGTAATGTATATCTTAAATATCTCCACAGAGAGTATAGAATACCAAAACACCCAAATCTTTCCAGACTGAGAAGAAATAACATGAACTATCCCAAGATGAATACAAGTAGACTCTAGCCTATCAACCTCAAGAAAAAGCTCTAAAATACAAATCAAGGATGAGTGATGCATCCGAATTAATTTTCGTAATCTATGAATAGCAATGGCTTTACTGATGCCTCTAATTTTCCATATAAGCATATTAATCATTGGTAGTGGGCAATGGGTTACAACCCACCGATAAGTAGGATGATAATTTTAGCTCGTAACCAAAACAAAATCATGAGATGAACTAGCAACCATTTGGCCATCCATATAATCAATCACTACATAAAAAAAGGCCAGGGATTCAATCATCTTAGAATCAGACAAAAACACTACATCCTCCCCAAACTTATCCCCATAAGCTTCATCTGTATTAATCTATATAAACCCAACTAATTGTCACCTCCCTCAAAAATCTAAATCATAAATATCATACAATGCGAATTAAGTGCTAAATGTAAATGGGTAGTATCCTCTATTGGCACTATACGAGCATCCAAGTCAACTAAAACAACATTACTATTAACAGTAACAGTAGCTCGAGTTTGGGTAGTCGAGTCAGTCCTTATATCCTAAGCGACATAAACAAAAGCACTAATATCCAGCGAAACCTCACCAATAACCATAGGCCCCCAATGGTCGGATCTCCTTAGTAGGTTTAGGCTGTAAAGCAGATCGAAAATATTGTCCCTAAACCAAGTGGTTCGCACTTTAGGCCACTAAAGTGAATTATCTGCAATAAAAATATAGTAAGGAATAGGGTCACCCTATGTTGAATAGCACCATCAGATGCAAGCCTTTTACTATTATCTCTAAGCACTCTACCAGTTTATTGATAGTCTTCTAGGCCATATGCGGCCCAAGATTAGTCACATAGCAAGCATTAGAAGAGTGGCCAAGGCGCTAGTAGAAACTAGAATAAAAGGATACCCGCTTAAAAATAACATCCTGCCAAAAGTCAGAGTCATCTTTTCCTTTCCAAAGATGCAATAATAAAGGATCTGAAACTTCATAGTCAACCAAAACCCCAGCAACATATGGCCTATTAATAAAGGTTGTAGCGTGATCTACAAGCAATAGCTTACCAACAATATGTAGATATGAAAAAAATATCCAAACCAGCACAATCGGGGATTCTTTGGTATATAAAAAATTAGTTGTATATTTAAAAATATGCATGCCCTACTATTACATACCAGGATTGATGAATCTAAATTCTTGAATAATCTTCTTGCATTTTAAGCTTAATAATAATATTTCTATTGTCTAATAAGGAAATCTGAGGATTGCCTTTTAACCAAAAAGACATAAAAACTTACGAATGACATTCATAAATAGGCAGCCAAATGAGAATTTATCAACAAGTAATAATTTATAATGTTTGGTCGTGGACTAAATTTTCTCAATTGAAAAGTGAATAACAACACCAACTCGATAGAGCAAAACTGGCACAACAAAGATCTGAGAAGCTGAAGAGCAAGCGACAAAATCTAAAAAAGATTTCGAAGCACGGTTGGAGGCATTGAGATCAAAGATGATACAAGATTAAGCACAAAGGCATATAAAGGCTTGGAAAGGTATGGTTTTAAGGATTAATAGTTGTTGATTGATTTTAAGTGATGGTTGCTATTGATCGATTTCATAGGTGATGGGAATTGATTGGATTAGTAAGGTTGTCTAAGTAAGTTTGGTTGCAGCCAGATGGTGGAAGAACTATAGTGACAGGCATTGTCCATGACGGTGGATTTAGCAAATTACAGTTTTAAGAACTAGAGATGAATGTGCAACAGTCCTACAAATCAATTTTATGGTTAAGCAATAGTAAAGAAGTAGTTAGGGGTTAGCTGATGGTGTAAGAGAACAATTAAAGGTGGACAAAAGGTGGTGGTTAAGGTTTGGAGAGTGCAGATTTAGAGAGATTGGTGCGGTTGTTTATGTGATACAACTGTTTGGTGCGTGTTAGGTTTGATTGTTAATTACCACCAACGGAGACTAGCAAGGTACGACAATATAGAGCAGGTTTTGGATTGTTTCATGCAATCTAATGTCTAAGTTTAGAGGCAGTGGTGACTAATGCAAGGGTTGTTGATCAAAGGAAAGGTTTCTAGAATTCAAGAGCGGTTTCAGTGATGGTAAAGCACCATGACCTACAGACAGTGTGGCCATGGAGATTGGTCAAGGTGAGGGTTTTAAATACTTTATTTGTAATATATTTATTAAAGGTGGGCACCAGCTCATGCAATCCATTATATTTTTTGTAGATTGGGTTCGATTGTCAAAATCACAACCTACAAAACTACAATATTCTATTGATCTCATTGTTGTTTTTGCTATTTTTGCTGTTGTTACTACAATTTTTTTTTCTACTACTGTTTTTGCTATGAATTATTAGTGTTAATTTGATTTTTGAGACTTTAATTTTAGGATTTGTTTAAGAATTGTTTGTAACGATGTTTTGGATCTGAACTATAAATTTAAATAGATGTTCTTATTAGTATTTTATATTATTTGGTATAATCTATTAATTTATTTATTAACTGCCTTAATTTTGAGAATATTAAAAATGAGCCTTTAGGAATAGCCCAAGCAGCACGACCTAACCCAACCGGCAAAGTTCTTAAATAAGTCGCGTTGGGTTATGTTTTCTCAAACCTACACCATTCGCGGGTTGGATTGGTTGAGTACCTATTTGACTCAAAATGACTTGTGCTCCTAAAAATTTATGGATTGTTTACTCTACCAAGATTTAAATTTACAGTGACCATAGTTTTTTAGATCTTATTTTCTGTTAATGTAGTACTTGTTTTCTGGATCTGGTAGCTATAAGTACAAATCTAGCAAATAACTGATTGAATCATTTTTTGCAAAATATCTATCACGATATTGGTTGAAAGAGCCAAATTAAACATAAAAGATGGATTGAAAGAGACTGGAGATATTCCTGGAAAATTTATAAAGATAGCTCCAAAACTTTACAATTTTGCAAATTTGACACTACAAAACTATTTTTATCATAATTGGCCAAACATGAATTTTTTGGACTAAATTACCCCTTATTTGCAAGAACGAAACTCTCCCTTACCAAACCAAAATTGATTTTCTTTCTGTCATCAGCAATGGCACTAGTGATGGTGACAAAAGATGATGAATCTAACATTGATGGTAATTAGGTCACAACCACAAAGGTGACGACAAATCAACTTAATCCACCCAAATCTAAAACGAATCCAACAAATCCAAATGAGCCTAAACCCTAAGCATGTTAACTTCATCATCTTTTAATAATTTGAATGAGTATGAACAGAATTATTTATGATTATATGTTGTTAGAGGACACTAATGAAATAAAATTTGGTTAAAATGATGAGTTACAAACTCTTAATTTTGTGCTTAATTTGTATAAATTAAGTGTGAAAGTAATTTTAAGTATTTATTGTGTTGTGTTTGGTGGCTTAAATCAAATCTTTTGGTTTATTCCTTAACTTGATAATGAATTATGTCAATGAGCATCATAATCATATATTTTTGAGAGACTAGAATATTGAATATTGAGTAATATAACTTATTAGTTTAACACCATTATCATACTTTTATACTGTATTTATTTTCTGGAGTGGGAGTGAGGAGTGTGAATTCCTCCCACTCCAGTGTTTACTTCAACAAATTAAGGAGGGAGTGGGAATCCCACTCCGTGGGCCCCACCCATTTTTGGAGTGGAGAGTGGGAGTGGGACTCCCATGGGGAGAGGTGGGATCCACTCCCACCACTCTCTTTTTTACCCTTTTTTATTATTAAATTTAATATTTTATATTTAATAAAATAAAATAGATAATATTAAATTTATTTAAATAATATTATTATATTAATAGAGAATTAATAAATATTACTATATGCTATCTTCATTTGAAAATATAATATTATTATATTTATTTTATATTATTAATAATAAATAGTTTATTCTAAGAAAATATTAATTTTGTACTAAATAATATTATATTAGTATGTTATCTAATAATAAATTTAATATAATTATATTTAATATAATTATATTAAATAAAACAAAATAATATTTCATTTTCTATTTACCATTCTTTTTTACCCTCCTTTTATTAAATTTACCATAATTATATTTAATAAATATTTAAATAATATTATATTTATTTAAATAATATTATTACATTTAACTAAATAATAATTTGGTTTGATTCTAAGTTTAAATTACTTAAAAATAATATTATTATATTAATAGAGAAGTAATTATACTATCTTTATTTGAAAATATAATATTGTTATACTTATTTAAAAATAATAGTGTTATATTTATTTAATATTATTAATTAATAATAATAAATTGTTTATTCTAAGAAAATATTAATTTAGTACTATGTTAATAGTAAAAATGTTTCATTTGTATTGCTCTTATCAATAATTTTTAATTTATATAATAAAATTAAAATTAATAAAAAATTGTGATGTACATAATTGAGAATATTAATAATTATTATAAATTTACAAATATAATAAAATAAATGTTAATTCATTAAATATATTTTTATTAACTTTGTAAATAAAAACTATAATTCTTTAAATAAGGATAAAATTGTAATTTGAAACTATTTACTCTCAATTCAAGACAAAGTAAACACATAAATTGGATTCTGATCTCCATTCCATATTTCCATTATAGTGTAAGTAAATATCTTACTCTCACTCTCACTCCACACTCCTAATCCTAGAATTCCCACTCCTTAGCATTCCCACCCAATCCAGGAGTAAACGCTAAACCTTAAAGTAGGGAAGGTGTTGGAAGGAATATGCAATTTAATTTGGTGTGTAGTATGTCATCTCCAACAATACAATGGCTATAACTTAAAAATAGTTTGGGAACAAACTCTCATTTGATGTGACCAGGTGCTTTTCGCACTAACCAAAATGTCATTTAGTATGACAGGGTAGATATTTTCTTTTTTTCTTTTTTTAATGTTCTTAACTTTTATAAATGTACTATAAAATTTTATTATGTGATTTGTAACATATACATGACGAAGACTATAATAGCAAAGTGTAATCCACTAGACTGAGGAGGGAACCAGGCGTGATGAAGGTATCTTATGCTGATCATTTCCTTGGGTGTATCATGAATACATGTAAATTAGATAAAGTTGTAAACGCTATCTAGGAAAAGTTGAAAAAAGTAATTCTAGTTATTCAAGAAAGACATATTTGAACATTTAATAGAGTTAGGTAGATTTCCATTTAGTTGCGTAATTATGCACAATGTGTTGCTTAGGTAAGTGGCCAATGAAAAATGCAAGAAATATCAATTGTTGTTTCAAGTTGGTGACCATTCGACAAACTTATTAATTAAAGTTTGGTGCCTAGTTACGAGACTCTTCTATAGTGAAGATGTTGTGCCCAAATACTAGAAGACACTGCATATGCTATGGACAAAATTGATGTGCTAAAAATCGCTCTATATTATTTTATGGATATAGTACTAAATGGAGAAAAGATCATTGTCAAATACATTTCTCATTGCTCAATGATGTTAATGATATATCATTTCCAAAATCGTCAGTGGGATCTTTTGCCATGGAAAACAATATATGACAATCTTGAGAATACAATGGACAGAAACTTAAGAATGCTCGCTTGACAAACTCTAAGCAAAGCATTGAGAGATGTAATCATAATGGCTTTACTGGTAAGGTTCAAGTGTGTTGGGAAAAAAAATCAATTTACTTAGTTTTACACTAATGAATATTGAAAAATAATTTTTTATGACTTTGTAACTTTGCTTGTTACAGGCTTAGCTTTTTAAAGCTACCCAGGGGCTGCCATCAGAGTGGAAGAATATTCATTGCATCTTACAGTGGAAGCTCATTACTTCTTCTAAAATAAACTTTTTTGAGATGTATTCATTCTTTACAATATGAGGATGTTATACAAACCATTGAGCTAGACGCAAAGGAGAAAGTAAAAAGATTATAGAGGATTACATGTCATATATGCCAAGATGGATCCATAATATGGACATCGTTGAGTGCATTATATATACTATTTAAAATATAATTGAAACTTAAAAATTTTGTTGCTAATTAGTTACTCATTTCAATAGTAGTTTGTGTAGCATCAACCTAGAATCATTGTTCCACCATTTGAGACGAAATATAAGAGCATCGCAACACCACGAGCCCAACATCAGAGCAATAAAATCCCCTTGAGGATGAGCATGCTAAAAATGACAGTCTCAATGACTCACAGGGTTCTAAGGACACAGGATTCAGAGGCTACATTTTAATTTAAAATATCAATTACTTTGCTCAAATACAAGATAAAAATCATTTTATCGTTTTCTCATTAAATTTTTGTTGTATGATAATAGTCACGGACAAAATTTTGTTATCATTATGTCATTCAACGGATGGACAAAATTGATCACTCTATTTCTAAACTCAAGGTAATAATAAATATAAGTATGGATAACATGATGTTGGTTGTTAATACAGTGTAGGGGTGTTCGTGGATTAGATATCAATCCATATCTGATGTACAATTTTGCAGATTATAAATTTCCAATCCATGGATTAGTGAAACTCAATCCAAATCCAATCCATATGTCTACAAATCGGATGTGAATATGACCCAATCCATATCCAATCCATAATTTGGTGGATAGATTTGGGAATTTTTTTAATTTTGTCCAATCTACGAGGTAATTAAATTAAAAAATCTAATATAAAAATAATTTATTAAATTTAAAAAATCTAATGTAAAAATAATTTTACTATCAATTAAATTCAAAATTGAACAAGATTTAAATAGATTAATTGTTTAAATAAATCTAGAATAATACATTCAAAATTTCAAAATATAACACACCGAAACAAAATTCATTTGTTTAGATCAATGTATAAAAATTAACTAAAATAATGAATTTAAATGTTGAAACTTGAGGGTTTGGATGTAACAGGAAGAAATTAAGAAACTTGAAGAGCTTGAAAAGAAAGTAAGAAATTAAGCTTAATTACCTCAATGGTGAAGTGAAACACAGTGATGGCTTGTGCGTGTGGTGGGGTAGAGATTTGGTGTTATATGCCAAAATATTTTGTTTGGCTTAGGGTTTTTGTTTTACTTTAGAATTTTTAATGTTTAGGAAGCTATATTTGCTTATTTAATTATTCAAAATTTTAATTATTTTTTATTTTATATTATTATTGAATAAGATATAATATTGTAATTTAGCTATACGTTAACTAATTAATTAATTTATTAGTAAGTAGCTAATAATTAAATATTTTTATTTATTTATTAGTAAGTAGCATTGCTACATTTATGTGTTTTATTTTTTTAATTAAATAAATACTTTTTTATTTTTTTTGAATTCATGAATTTTTACGGATGTACAGAAGTAAATCCATTTCCAATCCATCGACTGCAAATTTTTAAATTTTCAATCCAATTCGATCCACCAATCCATGGATCAGATTTTTACAGATCGGACAGATTGCGTGGATCATATTGGATTCTGAACAACCCTAATATAGAGTTTAAATAACCTATCATGAGGTTTCTCAATTCGTATAATAATGGTTCATTCAAGCACTTATACAGTGATCCTCAATAGGATGCATGTAAAAGATGAACAACTTAACATTTAATAATTTTTGTTCCTTTTTGTTTTTAATCTCAATGTCCATTAGTATGTTCATCCTGACTAATAGACCAGCCCCTAATGTTAATGGAGTCTATACTAATGTTGGCCATGTCATTTTATAGTTTCTATAGGGACTTAAGTGATGATAGTATGCAAATTCTCAAGGAAGTGCCTCGTGGCATAAGTAAGTTTGGACATCCCTATAGTGCTTCCTATGTCCTTAATGGTCCTTGATTCCTCCTTTTAAAAGAGTGAGAAATGTCAAGCCTTTTCCCACCTTAGAAATAATGGACATGAAGATCAATGAATGGACAAATGTGGATATAAATACACTTAAAGGAATGAAGGATCTAAGACTATTTGATGAGTTTGAGCAGTGGTTTGCTTGCAATATCATAGTGGATCGTACTATTTGAAGTCGCATAATCTTTTTGAAATAATTTTTTGAAACACTTCAACGGGGTGGCCAGGGGATGAGATAAGTGTCTTTAAGCATCATTTCAGGAACTCTTGTTGATCTTGTGTACTATCTTATGTTCTAACTCATTTACTTTTGCTAGTTGAATAAGAGAAGGATGAACTTCTGTTTCTTTTTAGTTTGTTTATCTTTTAAACTTGTAATTGGGGAGTTTTTAAACTATTGTTATATTAATGTCTTTGGGAGGAAATGTTTAGTATTAGACTTGGTGGATATATGAATTTGTTTGAATAAAACTTAAGGTACATCAGTCTAAAATTCATGCGTAAAGATTATGATTTATAACAAACCTCCTTCACCTTATTCTCCACATGTGTCAGATTTGGGGTGTTACAAATTCAACACATTTCTATGTCTTCTACAACATATCTTTGAGCACTTTTGCTTGATAAGTGAGAAGCAAATGCAGTATCCTAATGCCTCATTCAGCGTTTCACGCATACTAATGCATTTTTTGGAGTAACGAGTTTACAAAACCATATAATCGTCGATGTAATTTCTTATCTTCTACGAGATATATTTTTTTATGTATAAACCAATTAGGTAATTTTGAAGCAATTGTGGAATCACAAGAAATATGTGTCAATTCATTACAATAAGGTAACAACTTGAATAACTATATTAATGGTTAAGTCCAAATGATTTACAGATGTTGATGTGGTGTGTATTACTATACAATCCAATGTATTTTATTTTATTTTTTTAAGGATTTTAGATGAAACAAAAATGATAAATTGATTATAATTTTCATATGCATGTATCCATTCTAGTGAATATAAACAACAATCATTAAATATTAATCTAAGCGGAAGGTGGATTTATAACTCAATGGTGGAAGTTTGTGATTATTAAATGTACATGGATATCTTCAAGTCAATTGAATTTATCTTTTCTCAATGGCTAGATGATATTGGATTTTACAAAATTTGATATGAGTTGGTAAGTACAAAATCTTGGAAAGTCTTAATAGTTACAGGTGTGCCATAACAAGACTCAAACTTGACTTTAGTAATAGTCATGGTTGGTACTTTAGAAAGAAGAATGCGGTAAATGTTGAGTACTAGAAAGTGTATATTTATAAAGGAGAAAATTGTCATTTTACACTTCAAGCTCACTAGTATCCCTACTTTTATGTATTTAAGTCCCTTGTGATTTAATTATATGCGTTTATTATAATTAAGTATTTGATGTATTTTAAGGGGCATCATGGTCATTTCACAATGAACGAGAGAGCAAATAACAAAAAGGACAACACTTTTGAACTCAGGACAGCCGTGAAATACAAGTGTGCAACCCAATAGAGGAGGTGAATTGGTATTTTAAAAATTATCCTAACAAAATCACACAACAATCCAATCTAACGCCTTAATAAATTCGAAAGCAATAAGTTCGATAAAAACACAATAACAAATGAGTAAGAGAGAAGAAAAACAAACACACGAATTTTTACGTGGTTCGGCAATCCCCGCCTATGTCCACGCCTCCAAGCAATCCAAACTTGAGGATTTCACTATCCAAGCCTTCCAATGCTTCAAATGTTTACAATTGACTTCAAAGTGTCAATGAACCTTTACAACAAAGAGATTATCTCTCAATCTCTTCACTCAAGTGTCTTACTCACTCAAACACTCACAATTAAGATGAGGAATTAAAGATTACAATAAAAACTCTCTTAAAGAGTAGATGTACAAATTGAAGAACAAAAGATAATTCAAGGTTTTATGATTTACGAAATGAGAGCTCAATGAATGTTGCTTTTTGATTTTGCTTGCAAGAGAGCTTGAAAATGAATTGGATTTGAGTTTATATAGTTTGAGCTCAAAAACTAGCCGTTATGCACATTTTGGTGATAACCGACTTATCGTTTATAGAATCCGGTTAACCGCTTGTATGTTACCATTAAGGCAAAAATTTGAATTTTAGAACATTCGGCATGCCGCTTACGATATTCGGATAGCCGTTTATGCTCTAGAAGCTTACTGCCCAAAATCCGGATAGCCGTTTATCATATCCGGTTAGCCCCTTGTTACAGTAATGCTACAGTAAAATATTTTTTGAAATTGCAGTTTTACCTCAAAACTTTATAAAATGGTATTATGACCCAAAACGTTATGAAAGTTGTTAAATAAGTCCAATTTCAGAATTTCTAAATAATGTTTTGTCAATCCCAAAACTTTATGAAATTATGATATGGCCCAAAATGCTATGAAACTTTTCAAATAAATCATACAAAATTTTAAGCAATACTTGTTGATTTCAAAGTTTTCAAAACTCTTTCAATTAAACCATAAACTTGAAAAACAACTCATTTCATAAAATCATTTTTTTATTAAATATAAAACCTTTATAATGTGAAAATAATGATTTATTTAAAATGTATAAAAAATAATTTGAGCTTTAAAAACTTAATCATTCTTAATTTTGTTTGTTATCATCAAAATCAACATTATGGAAACATATTTGTTAACAAGTCGAAAATCTTAGGAGGAACATAAAAGGATAAACGACATTGTTCATGGTATTGCTCATGTTACTGTTTACGACATTATTCATATATATGGTACGATGACGTGGTATTGACCGATGACGTGGCACCAACCGATGACGTGGCAGTATCCGATTGGACGAATGATGTGGCATTGACTGCTTATGTGGCATTGACTGATGATTTGGCATTAACCGATGATGTGGCATTAACCGATGATGTGTCACGATTCTATTGGACTAAAATGTTGATGTGGAGTTGACCGGTGACATGGTAGTATGTTAGTAGACTAGAAAAAGGAGTATTCAGTACATGCATATACACGGAATGACAGCCCTGATGATGTGTTCTATCTAATCAGAACTTGCCACGTGGTGCAATCCTAAGCGTCCAAATCATTTTAATCTAATGGTCATGATTTACTCACTGTATCTATAAATAGGGGACTCCCCCTAATTCGAGAAGCTTGAATTCATTTTTTAGCTTTATTTTCTGTAATTCCTTCTCGATCTTGTATTTTCTACGTATTTTAATAAATTTTCATTTTATCCCTAGTTCAATTATGAGTAGTTAATTTTCTTTCAAGCTTGGGTTGAAGGTGAAGTCTCAACATGTTCCATGGACATAATTTGGTAAATTTACTTTCTCTTTCCCTATAATTTTTGTGGATGTTTTGACTTTTCATCGACAGATAGTAATAATCTTGTCTAGTGCAAGGTTATTACTATTTGGCACGATAAGCCCTTAGCATCATATTGATTGGAGTGAGGTTCATGAGGAGTGGAAACCTCCCTCATGATTTAATTGACATTAATAAGGAATATTAAGTTTATGGTGCATGTTGATGCATATCCAAATACCCAAACACTTCATTTGAATAGTTTTCACTTTAATTGATTCCCGCTATTTTCATTTAAATTTTAGGATAATCTAAATCACTTCCAAAACAAATCCAACCACCTACTTAGAAAATTAATTCTACACGCAATTAAAATCCACCTCCTCGTGGATCGATACTCGTCACCATTGATCTATTCTACAATAGATTCGAGCACTTGCTAGTTCAATAAAATTTGCACAACAGTAGACATATTCAATGGCAATATTGGATACAAGCCATTCATTTAAATGTTGATGGATGGATTTTTGTAACTTAAGTGTCTAATGTCATTCTAAGAGTTTATCCTCTTTTCTTGAATAAATTTATTCAAGATAATATGATAATCCAACTCTTTGCTCAACGAAAACCGTTAGGTAATTTGTCAAATGTTCTCATTACCTAATAGACATTCTCCTCATTTAAATCTCTCATTGTTCGAATATGTCATTTGCATGATTCCGAAGAGCAATGGGCCTCGAAATGTGTCGTTATGGACCTCGCAATCTTGACATCAAACTTTAGGGGTGTCGAATCAGATTTTGCAGATTGAACATCAATCCATATCTGATTTATAATTTTGCGTTTTGTAAATTTTTAATCCAATCCAATCCACGGATTGATGAAATTCAATATAAATCCAATCCATACGTTTGTGAATCGAATGCAAATTTGACCTAATTCATATCCAATCCACGATTTTATACTCTGAATGTTATAAAAATGATTTTCCTACCGATCAAATTCAAGGTTAAATAAGATTTAAATAAATTAATTGTTTAATAAAGCTAGAAAATACATTCAGAGTATCAAAATATAACATACCAAACAAACAAAAATCTCATTTGTTTAGATCAATTCATGAAAATTAACTGTTTAGGAAGCTATATTTATTTATCTAATTATTTTTATTTTATATTATTATCATATAAGATATAATATGGTGTTAATGTGATTATATTCTAACTTATTTATTTATTAGTAAGTACTAATGTCATATTTACAAGTTTTATTTTTTATTAAATAATTTTTTTTTTTGGATTTGTAGATTTTTGCAGATTTACAGAAGTAAATTCATAGTTAATCCAACGACTACAAATTTGCAAATTTCAATCCAATTCAATCCACGTATTTGATTTTTATGGATCAGATTTATATGGATCAAACAGATTGAGCAGATCGTATTGGATCCTGAACACCCCTATCAAACTTATCCACACTACTATCATTGGAAATTAAATTGATTTTGAGTCAAACCGAATACAAACCAATCGATTATCATTTTTTTGAACCATTTGATTTCTAGCTAATGTATCAAACTGAATTGAATTCAATAATTTTGGTTCGGTTCGGTTTGGTTCGCTAAAAATTGAAACGAATGCCCACCCCTATACGCAAGCACTAGCCTAACGACGATGTATTAATTAAGATCCAAAATTTGTTCATGAATAGTGGTGATGCTCTTTGATGGTATCTCTTATGTATTGCACACTTCCTATTTATTTGTGTGACACTAATTGTTTTGTCCGACTATGATTATAACGGATTATTTGTAGATTGAAATTTTAGTCTATTATGACTAGGTATTGTATTATTATTTTTGTTGATATGGAGTGGAAACGTATTTCCTTTTTTTTTTCAAAAATAACTTTTATTTCTTAAAAAGTTAAAAAGAAAATAAGTAAAGATAGCAATATTTAAAATGCATTAAACTGTTTGCATGTGGATTAATATAAATTATTAACGGACATGAGTGATGATACAACCACAAACTCTTGTATAAACTTATTTTGTACAAACTAATGTGGCATTAATTTATTAGTTTAATGAAAATACAAAATAATGAAAATAAATCATGTGGGTCAAAAGATATTTAATTTAATCAATTTTATCATGCCACATCAGTTTGTACAAAATAAGTTTGTACAAGAGTTTGTAGTTGTATCATTACTCTAACGGAAATAAATTATAGTTAAGTTTAAGAAGCTTTTCTATAAGGAAACAACATTAACAATTGATGGAAAAAAAATGTATATTTTAAGTGCATCAAACTTTTTATATACATATAGCAGTTTTCAAGTTTAGGATGTTACAGTCAAACGGTTTATACATTTTTCCGAATGATCCCGCACTTTAAAATTGCGGATTGTATATATATATATATATGGAAGCAGCATTAAATGTTAATATAGTTATGGAAATAAGTTTGTGTGATGCCATATATGTGTGTGTGTGTGTGTGTGTGTTTGTATTTGTAAATACCCATACAAATAATGAAAACATATGAGATATATATAGCATACCAGTAATTCTCATAAATTGCAGTAATTGTTGTAAGAATACATTAATTTGATATAACTAACTGAAAAAGGGTCCATAAATATATAATTAAGTGGAACTATTGTTTAAAAAATAATTATTTTTCTTTTAAACAGGTCGAGTCCAATCTTCTTTTTGCTGAAGCGCAGGCCCGATTCTCCCACCACTGCTCAAGTCCGAACTAGCACGGCTTTTTCGCTATTCCTATGTAAATTTCCAAATTTGATTTTGTGATTTATAAAATTATAACAATAAATGGCTCCTTTGATTAATGTGGTGGGAGTAGTTTCAAGTTCGGATTATTGCAGCTGCACGAATTATTATTCCTCTCACATTAGTGAGTTGTGTCAGATCTGATTGTAGTTGACCTTGCAGCCTCTGTAACTAACATCTCCCATCATCCCACATTCCCACCATCCCATTTTCGAGTCAACCTACAGTGCACCGCTGTATCTCAAACAGCGCATGCACGCAACCAGTACAACCGGTTTTTAACCGGTTAACATAATAAATATTACATTTTAATTTATTTTTAATGCGAAAAAGTATAAAAAAAAATAGGGAAAAAAGATAAAATTGTAATTAAATGAAGCAAAAGAATATAATAATTTTAAATTTATAAATTGTACAAGAAACTATACAAGTATTATAAACAAGTCACAAAATAACTATATTCCCACTTATTTTGTCACATTTCAATATTTATAGTGTATGTTTCAAGTTTACTTTTCAAATTCCTATTTTTTTGTTACGATTTATTTAAATTTTGATAAGTTATTTTAACTCATTTTTCCACCATTTTTTGGTTCTATATTTTCACTTTTTTCATTAAATTCCAACTTTTTACGTGGATATTTTAAGTTTACTTTCAACAATCCTACATTCCATTAGACTTTATCTAATTTTTGGTAAGTTATTCCAACTCATTTTCCCACCACTTTTAAGTTCTAGATTCCAACTATTTTTATAGAGTTTCAACATTTTCGGTAGATATTTCTAGTTTACTTTTAGAGCCCTACTTCGCATTGGAATTTATCAAATTTTTAGTCAATTATTCCAATTTTCGAGTTGAGTTCATCAACTCTTGTTGCCACTACTTTTTTATTCTATATTCCTATTCCTTTTATTGAATTCTAATATTTTGGGTGAGAGTTTCAAGTTCATTTTTAGATCCCCATTTCTTATTAAAATTTATCAATTTCTTTGTTAGGTTATTCCGACTTTTAGGTTAAAGTTATCAACTGTTATTACCACCAGTTTTTCCTTTTATGTTCTACTCTTTTTATGGAATTTCAATATTTTGGATGGATATTTCAAGTTCATTTTTAGATCCCTACTTCTCGTTAAAATATATCGATTTCTTGCTAAGTTATTCCAAATTTTGGGTTAGACTCTTCAATTCATATTCCCACTACTTTTTGGTTATTTATTCCTGCTCTTTTTATTAAATTTCAATATTTTGGATGGATGTTTCAAGTTCACTTCTTATATCCCTACTTCCTGTTGAAATTTATCAAATTCCTGGTAAATTGTTCGTACTTTTTTCTACTAGTTTTTTATATTACTACTCTTTTTATTGAATTTTTAAAATTTTGGGTGTACGTTTCAATTTCACTTTTTGGAACCCTACTTATAGTTGGAATTTATCAAATTGTGGGTGAGTCGTTTCCAATTTTGCGTTATGTTCTTCAACTCTTGTTCCCACCACTTTTTGGTTCTATATTCCTACTCTTTTTAATAATTCCAATATTTTGAATAGAAGTTTCAAGCTTATTTTTTAGATTCCAACTTGTCATTAGAATTTATCAAATTCTTAATAAGTTATTCCAACTTTTGTGTTAAGTTCTTCAACTCTTATTTTCAGTACCTTTTAGTTATATATTCCAGTTTTTTTTTAATGAATTCCAACATTTTGGGTGAAAGTTTCAAATTCAATTCTTAGTCCCTATTTCCCATTAGAATTTATCAAACTATCGTTGCTTAATTCCAACTTTTAGATTAACTCTCCCACTTTTTTCCCACTATTTTTTGGTTCTATATACCAAGACTTTTTATTGAATTCCAACATGTAGGTGTGTGTTTCAAGTTTATTTTTCATGTCTCTAGTTCCCATTGAAATTTACCAAATCATCGGTAAGTCGTTCCAATTTATGGGTTCAGCTCTTTAACAGTTACTTCCACCATTTTTTTGGTTTTATATTCCAAATGTTTTTACTATATGCCAACATTTTAGGTGGTTGTTACGAGTCGCATTTTATTATAGTAAAACATTAAAATATTAAGGCAAATTACGTTTGGCCCCGCTTTTTTTAATAAATATCAACTTACAATATAATTTTGAAAAATCATTGTTGCAACCCTCAATTTTTGTCAACACTATGAATTTGTATAAGTCCACTCCCCTCCTCCCCCCCCCCCCCCCGGGCCCCTAACGGTCTTTGTTACTTCATGGTATTTCTTGAATTTAATCATTTGTATACTTTAAACTTTCGATCTTTTACATATTAATGCTCATTTTATTATTTTACATAATTGTGCTTAGATTTTTTTAAAAAACAATTGTGCAACATATAATTTTCATCATTATATTTAGTTTTAAAATCATTTCTTTAATCTCTCATCAATCTTTAGCTTAAGATTGACAAAGTAACATTGACTTAAATCCAGTTCTATTAAGTCGCCATTAATTTATCTTGACCAAGTACATTAAACACAATAAAAGTAACTCAAATTAAACAATAATTTTATAAACACATTAGAAAATCATTGCAATCAAGAAAAAATAAAATATATTAAATATTAAAATTAATTTTCTCTAATAGAAAAATTCAATGCTATAATTTTTAAGAGAAATTATCTCTACACCATCTTTCTTTTGGAGAACAAATTAAAAAAAAAAAGTTCATTTACAACCAATGTCAATTCTTGTTCACTACTCAACTATGCACCATTAGAGAAAAAAAGATAAAATAATTCCAAGGGATTATAGAAAACTAATTTTATTATTTCTATTTCCCCCTTTGATCTGGAGACAGCCAGCTGAAGCTTGGGCTGCTCACCAGCCTTACTTGGATTCAACCACTTGAGAGGATGCCAATAGCAGTTTCTGCATCAAATGCTTTGCAATATTTTCCCTTGCCAATCATTCTCTATTGGAAGCATAAAACATTAAAAAAAAGACTTATAAAAAAATGAAATGACAATTCAAAATGCTATACAATTTAAGTTAATTACAAAACTTTAACAAGACAAGAAAAAAATTAAGAGCATTAATCATGAAAAAAAAATTAATAATGATTAAAAAATATAGATCTTAATGTATGAAGCGACAAATGAAACCTTAGACCTAAAGGATATTTTTTTTATGAAATTTTAAAAAATAAATTTTATATTTTCTTTTTAGGTTTCTGAACAATAAATAAAGCTATTTTGAAAAAAAAAAGTATCAAGAATAATAATATAAAGTATGAAATTTTAAATAATACACAAAAATTATTAGAATTAAAAATTGTGAAAATGGGTAAATATGTTTTCATTTAGGCATTAGTTTTCCAGCCTAAATGAAGCAAAATTCTTTTAGTGTTATATTAAAATAAAAAATATTAATTGAATACTATTTAGAGTAATATATTATATAATTTTTTTAAATTTACAATTTATATGTACATTATAAACTATAATTTAATGGTATTTGATAATCTGTATACATGCACTTTATGGTAAAGTCCAACGATCCACCGAATATTAACTCAAAAACCTACTCCCATAAATATACAAAGAGATACATACTTTATTTTAAATAACAATGTAATATTATAGTTACATTATTAATTATTTAGCTTTTATAATATAATGTCGACAATAATTTACAATGATAATTAACAACATTTCTCAATAAATTATTAAAAAGTTTATTACGATAAAATGTTGTTATATTTAGAACATACGCTCATTTTGATTAAAAGAAAAGTGATATTGATAAAAATATCATATATGTGTTCAATTTACCAATAATAATAGTAAGGCTAACAAAGATACTTATTAACAACGTTAGTAATGGATATTAAGAGTTATAGTATCATTAATCATAATACTAGTAATAAAACAATATCATTAAATATTAACATTACATGTAATCATGTATAAGCTCTTATAACAATTCATAGAATTTTTTGTGACTTCAAATTAGTGAGTAAATGAGACCATAAAAAGTAATTTAATGAATTTCTTAGAAATTTGTGTGAAATATTTTTAATAAGATTTTTCATCTTATAGTTACCCATATCCAGAACTAAATTGTACTATTTATATTAGTCACTAGTACAAATAATATTGAAAACAAAAATATTTTGAGTAATGACAATACTTGGTACTATCAATAATATAGAGTTGACCAAAGAGCCAAAAATTTGCAAAAGAAAAAAAATTAAAGAGGTCTCACTAATTTTTATATTGCAAAACATTTGTAGATTTATAATGTCATAATAAACAATGATATAAGTTGTTTATGATCAATTTCATTATTAAAAATGATTGCATTGATTTATAATTAATATATTTTACACTAATATAAATATTATTCACGTTATTTACAACATTACATGTTTTAAAATATATTATTATGTTAGGGGATCTTTGATAGTCGTCTAAATTAAATGAAGTCTTTAATATTTAGTTAAAAGATGAGGGAGCAAAGTGATAATTATCAGGACATTTGCCGGTTCCAGTGTTCCACTATCTGTTTCGGTGACCCATTTTATGCCTAAAATTACGAAGCCGTTGGATTGCTTATAAAGTAATCTAACGGCCAATAAATTTAGAATAAAAAATTAAACTTCCGCTGTATCTCATGCAGCGTTTTATTACAGGCAGACCCTTTTCCCCCATTTTCTATTGTTTCATTTCTCACTCTACATCCAATCGTATCCAAGTACTAGCAAAGTCCCTGATTGGATCTGTCTACAAGCTTTCATATTTTTTTTTTGAAAATATTTTATTCACAAAGCTGATATCAAAATATTATTATTTTCAAATGACAACAATAATAATATAAACACGTGTAAAGATGAAAAAGGAAGAATTAAAATAAAGCAGTATGCATTGATTGGACGATACATTCATTCAATCAAGGCACCGAGGGTGACATATGTTGGCACGTGGGCCTCTCACAGCAACAAGATCATGCTTTTGTTTTGGGAGTCCTCGTGATATTTACAGATCAATTTATATCAACGGCAAACTCCATTATTGAGAAAAAGACTGCATTTCTTAAGATTTGAGAAAAAAAAAAATTAAATTCCTATAATATATTTATAAAGAGTCAAACTACTTCTCTCATATTTATAAAAAAAATAGTGGATCATGCTCATTTATTAATCATAATTCATGGGATATCACATGTTGTTGTTGCTAGATATATCACATGCAAGTCCCAAACATTTATGGATAGTCAGTAACCCCCAACAAGTGTCGGCAAACTCTTTCTACTATCATAAAATTATAATTTTATCTTGAGTCTTAATATTGTGTGTTAATTGACTCAATACTGTATGTTAATTCATGGGATACCTTAAAAAATTACTTAATAATTATTCAATGAAAGAATATTATATAGTTGAGGTTAAAATTAAAACTTATATGTTGGGATACATAACATTGTTTATTATTATTAAATAATTTTACCTCAAGTTTACTTAATTTTTCTTACACTTTGGCCTCTAAAAACTTTTTCCTCATGGCTTTTGAATTTGATCCCAAATTTTAAATTCTTGCACTTAATATTAGAGACACTTTTCGCTAAAACTTTCAAATTATGCTATAATTGCATTATTTAAACTCTCACACAGAAATGTAAATCACTATTGATCAAAATAACCAATTAAAAGCTGATGGTCAATAGCGCATGACAGCATATGAGCTTCCTGTTTCCTTTTGGTAAAAAAAGGGGATAATATGTATATAATAATGGCAAAAGGCGGATTAATATTGGAGAGAGGGGTCCAGCTACGGTGACAGAGTTGTATGGTACCACAGCTGGATCCAGCCTTTAGATCTAATTCTAGTAACAACTGTGGACTAGATCTAATGGTTGAATCTACCTGTGATACCATACAACTGGGTAACATAGCTTTGCCCGAGAGAGAGTTCATTAGGCTAATAATTTAATTGTTGCCCAACCCAGGTCCATTGCATTGATGCAGTTGCTGTCGGAGTAAACTGCGAAGTGACTTCAAGAAGTTCAATATCACTAGTGTGTGTGTGTGTGTGTGACATTTTTGTTGTATACAGAAATGTGAAAATAGTCATTGAAAAACAGAGCTGAAGAGCTCAATAACTAGCCCCCTATTCAAAAAATTAAGCAGCTCGGAAATTCATATCGTAAATTCCTATTTAATATATGCCCTTATGTTCTCTTGAGCTAGAGCCAGAGAACAACATCCATTGACAAATTTAAATTCTAAATTAAATAATAACGAATCAGAAGTTCTAATACCAACTTTCTTTACCATATGGAGCAAATGTGTATTTGTAATCATCTCCATCTGCAAAGCCAACACCAGGATCCGTTCCCTGTCTGATCGAACTCCTAACTTGTTCAATTCTCCCAAGAATTCCTTTAACAGCTAAATCAAATGCATCTTCCACGGTCTCCAATTTAGACCTTGGATCAGCATAAATTACACTTGGAATCAGCCTTACAACTTGTTCTCTCAAAGCCAATATCCTATCTTCTGAAATTCCAACTAATGGCTCATTGACATTAACTCTCCAATCTTTAACATCTCTCACTGGTATATACAAAGAATATGAACTATAATTCTTGGGTAAATGCCACAAATATTGTGCATAAGCAGTACCTGGATGGAAAAAAACCGGAATGCAGCCAGCCAAAATGGTGTCAAAAACTGATTTTCTAGTGTATGAATCCCCTGGAGGCTGCAAACAAAACACAGAGTTTTGAAACACCTTCATCACGTTAACCGGGTTATCGCAATTAGTAGCACCATAATTACAATCTATCAATCTGCACAAACTCCCTGAAGCTAGACATTGGTCTATAATCTTGCCGCGAATAGACCCTTTAAGATCAGGCCTTGGAGCACCAGCAAAAGAGAACAAGTACTGCCGTTTTCGTTTCCTCATCCTGTCCTGCCATCCAATTATTTCACTCTCTTTTGAAGGATGGAAGCATGTTGGATACGGTATTGCAAAGTCATTGTTCCAAGAACTTGACTCTATAGACAACATTGACATGTTTTTCGACTCCGGCAAGAATCTAAACTTGCTACCCCAATCAGATTCATTATCTGTTTGTCTCCTAAAATCCCAAGCAATTCTACCAGCAACCAAGAAATGATCTCTACCCCACAATTTTTTCCACTCTGGTTTTTCAGCTAACCACTTCACAAGATCAAGACCAGACGAATCTCTCACTAATGTGCTAACTCCACCAAAAAGATAGCGACCAATATCAAGACCAGCATAAAACGGCACATAAATGGCTGAAGCAATTGAGGAATCATTTGTTAAGCATCTGTAATTCTTCATCTTGTTATGAAAAATTACCTCTAACAAGAACTGATTGGTCAAGAACCAACTTTCATTTAACAAAACGATTTCTTGATTTTCTTCATTTATTCCAGGACCAAAACCAAAGTTACCCAAGTAAGGGCACATATTTTTGTCAGTACCTGGGGTGAGCAAATGGCAATTTTTGAGCAAATCTTGATTGAACCGCCCTGGAAGTTGATGAATATAAATATAGCGGCCCAAACAAGAATCTATTTCAGTATGATTCAAGACAATAACAAGTGGGTTGTGGGGCAAAGGGGAAATTGAATCATCACTTGAATTTGTGATGATGGCATGAGCATTAGCATTAGCAAAGTTGTTGACCAACGGAGTGCTGTGTCCGCTATGACTAGTGGTGGTGGTGGTACTGGTTAAAGCCGAATAATCAAAGCAAAGCAGCACAAAGCATAAAACAAAGGAGATGAGAATTGCAAACCCAAGTTGTTGACTCCAGCAATTAATTCCGGCCATTGCTTTTGGTTTTGGTTTCTCCATAAGCTTATGCTTTTTCAGTCGTCAAAAGAGTAAAAGAGAGTGAGATTGAGAGTTGGAACCATGTGAAAAGTGATTGAAGAGCTTGTTTTCTTATGTTGAGACCCCGCAAATTACTGCTTGTAGAATGGTATGACTTAATGGGCCCAATAAATGGCATAGACAGGGAGTATGATTGTATGAATGGACAAGAAAATGTAACTTGAGGAAGCAAACGTCCGTTACTTTCTTGGAAAAGTTAAAGCCATAAAATAGAAAAATGAAAAGAAAACGTAGGTTTATTTTCATTTTACTATAAAGTTATTATAAAACAATAATTAAGTGTAATAAGTATTGCACTATAATATTTTATTATTAATAATTATAAAATATTTTTTTACTATTTTTCAGTTAATTGACCTATAAATATCAATTCTACCCTTACTTTAAAAGGAAAAAAATATAAATTCTAAGTAAACCAAATAATTTCCATTATTGTATCCAAAAAATTAAATAAAACTTTGCATTTACACCCAAAAAAACTGTAACCAAACGTTTCTATAATGCATTAATTACAATAAATTTTCATTTAAATAAATATTTATTTTATTTTATTTTTAATTTTTAATGATCGATAAAAATTAACAAACAAACATACACAAACACATGCATGCATACACAGACATTTCAAATATTAAATACTTATATTATATTGATGAATTTAATTTTTTAATTTTTATTGATAATTAATCATTGAAATTAAATTAAAATTTAATTTAATGAAAATTATTAATTACAATGATTAGTATTCAATTAATAATTAATTTTATAGTATTCAATTAATAATTAATTTTATTGATAATTAATAATTTTCCTTAAAGTAAGGGCAAAATTGGTACTTTATATACTAAGTAAAAATTAATAGAATGTTAGTTTACAAAATTTGCTACACATATTTGTTATTTCAAAATAAATGAAGCAAAAAAAAAAAAAACCAAAAAGATAACATGCCAGAACACCCTATATATGTATGTGTATGTGTGTGTGTGTGTTTGTGTGTGTGAATGTGTGTATGTATATGTGTATGTATCTTTAGATATCAGAAATCTTGACAGTGAACTAAAAACCTACAATTACTTTATTTTATTTTTTAAGATGAAATTCAGCTTACCTCTTAATAAATTAAGGAAAAATACCATCCACACTCCAAAATTTGTTTAAATAGTCATTTAGTTCCTTTTAACATCATAAATAGTTATACCGGCCATTTTTTTTTTTACTATTATGCTCATTGATTCTAACAATCAAAAATTGACTTTCAATAAACTTCTATAATAAATACATATAATAAAAAACTTTAAATTATTTTCAATATTAAATTAATTTTTCATACTATTAAAGTGTCATATATATTTTAATAATAGAAATCTCTTTGATAGATTAATAAATTTAAATTAGTTATTTTTAACAATCAAAATAATTTACAAAATTTATATTATTTTGTTTATAATATTTTTTTCAATTATGTATGTATTAGTAATAGATTTTAAAATTAATAAGATAAAAATAAATTTTATTTACATTATATAAATTTTATTTACATTATCTTTGAATTAATAGATTTTAGTATTGATAAAATCAATCAAGATAGACTGATAATAGCTTAATAATAATAATAATTTTCATTATATATATATATATATATTGTTTTATTAATTGTGCTTGTTGTAATATGTTACTTGTATTATATGATTTTAGATTATTTTTATCTTATTACTATATATATTTGCATTAATCTTGATTATAATCCAAAGGTATAATAGGACCCACAAAAAAAAGAGGCATGTGCAACTATTTGTGAAATAAGAGGATTTATATGACTAATTAAGTAAATTTTAGAGGCATGAGTGGTTTTTTCCCCTAAATTAAGAAGACAAAATATTTGGCGAAGAATTCCATTAATTTGACTTTTATTTAACCTAATTTCTTGAATGATAAATAGCGTCACCTAGACATTTAATAGTTTGAGAGTAAATTGAAGTATGTAAATTTATCTAGAGGTAAACGAAATTAATTCTATTGTTTTAAAATTAAAAAAAAAGTATAGAATATCATTCAAAGTGTATGGAAAAAAGAAATTCCCAATTTTATCAAATTAACACTGAAGGTGAACTGGTGGCAAATATGTATGAGCTGGGTTTGGTGGTCTTATAGAAAAAGCAAAGCCCAGGTTGAGCATTAATAAGCATTTGCATACAAGCGAGCAAGCTTATGGCACTTGGCACTTGGCACTTGTTCCACAATTAATGCACTTATCATTTAAGTGGAGCGTATTTTTAGTTATTTGACAAATTAATAATAAATGTGCGGGCCCAAAAGTTTTAAAGAGAGCTAGTAATAGATCACTTAATGGTGTTGGTATTGTATCAATTTCATGTTGTGTCAAATTTATATTAATTTAAGTATGATCCATTTAATAATCATGTTAAAATATTAAAATTTTAATTCAACACAAAAATTATTAGATATTTAACAAATTTTACATCAACCATTTGCATACTGTTTTATACACACACACATAGAGAGAGACACACACACATACATGACGTAGAGATCCAAAAACAGGTTTACGAATACTATCAATACCTATTAGATGGGCAATAATGAAGGCGATAATAAATATAGAAGTTGCAGTCAATAAAGTAGAGATCATCAAAACACCAAACTAGCCAATGTAAATGTTGTTTTCAGTGCTAGTTATCCAATTATAGAAGCGACCCCATAGGCGTTCGCTTTTGCATCTCTCTAAAATTGCAATCATGGTATATGGGCACTTTTATTTTTTTAATGTGGACACGTTATTAAGCCGTGCAGTTTAATAGTATGTTTGCACTGATTTTATTAAACCTCATAACTTAATAGCGTATCCTCATAAAAAAAATGAGGGCTAAAATATACATATCTATCCAAATGTTACAAATTTACACTATTAAAGTTTTAGATCTATATAAAATTTTATAAATAAAATATTGTGTATATGTTTATCTTCTCAAAAAGCAAAAAAAAAAAAGAATCATGTCTAATATTTGAGTTTTGATCACAATAACGTACAAATTAATTTATAAAAAATATAATCATGTCATTGGTTGGATAAATGAGTTAAGAACTTTAACTCTAACCTTAGACAAAAAAAAAAAAAAGTGTCAACCTAGACTTGACTCATTTAATCATCATGTCAAATTTGATGATCCATACCAATTTATTTATGTTGTGTTCGTGTCGGGTAATCGGATTGTGTCACATTTTACTGCCTCTAGTTTTACCCTCTTTATTTAACTAGCTATTTAGCTTTCTCTATATTGTTTTTAAAAACAAAGATATTATAAAATAATAATGCATAATTTAGATCCATTGCTCAGTTTTGTTATGCTTGTTTTTTATAATTTTTTTATGCATATATATTTACACGAGTGTACAATAAGATTTAGTTACATACTATTTCTTATTTAAGAATTATCAATCCTAATATTATAAAAAGTTCCAAACTAAATCCAAATCTTTAAAATTAGTATATAAATTTTGAATCATGAGAAAGTCTTGGATGGTCTTAAAAGGCTAAAACAAGTCTAGAATCCCTTCATGATTTTATTTTTTCTTAACTAAATCTTTCTTTTGTGATTGGTAGTTAATAAATAAAAATATAAAAAAAAATAAGTTAAATGATAACTATACAATATCACTAAAAAAATGTGATATAAAATATCTAAAAGTTCTAAAGAGTTCAAATCGAGAGAGAACCGTAATTTCATAAAACATTGCTTTCTATCCATTAACTGGTAGTCATGTGTGAATAAATATTTTATATTTTACTAAAATTTATTCAAACTGTAAGAAAAGAACCAATGCTCTGTGAGTGTCCTAATTTGATCTATTAGTGATAGAATAAAATAATGGATAATTCTAATGTATTATTGTACAAGATAATGTACTTCATTGAACTTAGTAAGTAGTAGCAGACGGACAAGTTGAGTCACTTAGATCAAAATTATTCTCAAATGTACTTTTAATCCGCCGTTGCTTAAAACAAGTTCATGAGAGCAACATAATACATCACACTGAGTTGATAGACTGTATCGTACCTGGGCATAGGGGGCGTTTGGGGCAGCTGTGCTGCCACGGCGCAACTGCTCTCCACCCTATATTTTAGAGAATATTTCCCCAGAATATGGCATAGGGAGCAGCTGCCCCATACGCACTAATAGACCGTACTAGTCCGACTCTTTTTCTTTTTATTTTCCCTTGATTTTTTTTAAAAAAACTGAATTTGGAGACCAACACCCAAACACTCCCATTGGTAAATACCTTTGTTTTATGTATTAAGCCAATGAGCTAAAACTTTTGTTATTGACGCTTCATAAATATAATTTAATTTTAAAAATTTAGACATCCGAATTTTGTAAAAATATAATTGTAATAAAATAAAATTAGATAAATTACAATATTTTTAACTAACTTACACAAATTCATTAAATTGAAGCATTTTAAAAACAATTGCATAACATACACCAATAATAATAAGAAAATTGGTCCTTTTATTGACGCCGGAATTGCTAAAGATAAACTCGTAGTATGCAAGACAGGCCAACCACTCAATTTCGGTTAAGTAGTACAATGAGGGACTATTTGTTTTTCTAACTTAATAACTTAATGACTTATCTCAAATCAGTTATGTCATTAAGGTGTTTTTTTTCCCTAACTTGATAACTTAATTAACTTAATTTCATTCAGTTAAGTTATTACGTCGGTTTGTTTTTTTTTTTTTTTTGACTTAGTAAAAATTTTCAAGCATTAAGTTATTAAGCCAAAATTTTAGCTTTTTACTTAATTTAAAAAGTCTGAAAAATATCATTAAAACATATTCTCCAAAATATCCTTATTTGAATTTGTTTCTTTTCATCTTTACCTAAATCAAACTTACTAATTCTTTCAAAAAAAAAAATCAAACTCACTAATTAACATTATTATTCATCTCTAACTTGTAATAATATAGCAGAAGATTATTTTTATTTTTATCTTTTTATTTTCTTTAAATTAACATTATCTATCTTTATAAATTTGTGCAAATATTTTTCATATAAAACACCATAAACTACAATAAAATTGATTAATATATTATAGTTTAGAATATTAAAAGGTTTTATTTTTACTCTTTATGTTGTTGAAATGTTTATTATTTGTTTAATATTAAAACTATGTTAGGCCGCAAATGTAAAATTACTTGATTTTAGATTCTTTAACTAGAAAAAAAAATAGTACTTATTTTCAAAGATTAAGATAAAAAATAAATATGTCATTCATATTTAGACATTTAGGTCTATTTAGTATTTAAAAAAATTGAGATTTATTCAAATTGTAGGAAAAAAAAACACTACATAAATCTATTTATTTTTTTAACTTAATAAAAATTTTTAGTCATTAAGTTATTCGAACAATGCTTTTAACTCCTTACTTAATCTAAAAAGTCTGAATGGTATTATTAAAAAATAATCTCTAAACTACCCTATCTAATTAATTTATTTTCATCCTTACTAAAATAAAACTTAGAAATCAATATTATTATCTATCTCTAAAACTTCTAATAATATTGTAATAGATTATAATTATTTTTATCTTTATATTTTCTTCAAATTTATATTATTTTTATTTACAAAATTTTACGAATATTTTTATATAAAACCTAATAAGCTACAATAAATGGATTAACATATTCTAATTTAAAAAATTAAAGGCTATTTGTTTTCAAGAAATATATGTAAAGAGCAAGGTCTTGCTACGTTACGAACTTCTGTAATTGACATTCCGGTTTGCATCGGGTAACAAAAGGAAGTGTTGGCTTTTGCTGACCGGTCATACAGGTAATTGAATTTGAATGTTGGGTCTGTCTTGACAGCCCATACAAGCCTTTTCCTAACATGTTATGGGTGATGGAGGACCTAATTATGATGAAGTTAGAGAGCATTTGCTGCAACGTGGGCTCACACGTGACATGCGGAGCAGAATGAGGAGAAGAAATCGGCGGCTCTTGTTTTGATGATTATGGTTGCTTTTAGTTAAGAACTGGCTTTCCTGATTTTTATTTTTTATTTTTTTTGTTATTACTTTTCTAGGTCGTGTTTGCTTGCTTTCATTTCACCAGGGCATGATTTGGGGACTTGGCAAGGAACTATTCGTACGTTGCTCAATAAAAATAAGGAATGCCAAGCTTTGATAATTTTATCATCATCTAATTATTTTTGAATGAGTCCATTAAACGATGTAAAATATCACAATGTGATAAAACAATTAATTCCAATTCAGAAAGATTGGCTTGATGGAGTTTAAAAATGGTTGTGATAAGCTTTTCACACCCTTGTAAAGTCATTATAAAACCGCTTCATATGGTTATAACTTGAGGTTTGAGCCTTAATGGAAATTAGAACATACGAGAAGGGTTAATTTCACCCAGTGGCACAAGTTTTGATATTTTTCACGCATGTGATAATTGTTTCAATAATGCTCACACAAGTAACTCTCGGTTAATTTTTATCCATAACTCTAATGAAAGTGGTCATATAATTAGGAAATAATATTTTTATCCCTTTTCATTGATTTTTAATTTTTTATAAAAAAATAAATTAAATATAAATTCAAGCTTTTTTTGGTTAAATCAAACTATTTTTTCTTTAAAAAATTTTCTCGTTAAATCAAACTAATTTTTAAACATAAAGAAGAAGTAGCGAGGGGTATGCAAATAACCCAACTTGAACTGACTCAATCTGATCCGATCCAAAAAGTTAATTTTTAAACATAAAAAAGAAGTAGCGAGGGGTATGCAAATAACCCAACTTGAACTGACTCAATCTGATCCGATCCAAAAAGTTTGGGTTTGGATCGAATGTGGATGAAGACTTCAACTAGATTGGATTGGATTTTGACCAACCCAATTGGATCGGATCATGATCTCATCAAGTTGATCCGAAAGTCCAAAGAAATCAAAGTACGCACAAAAATAAAATCTATGATTTGATCTAATTTGAGCTATATTCAGATTGGATTGGATTACAAGTTTGGATTACATTTTTTCCAACCAGTTTAACTAAAAACCCAATTGACTTTATCCGAACTTGATTTGAACCCAAATTTATCCATCCCAAGAAGCAAATTTCTCATGAATCGTGAAGTATGATATAAATCCAATATCTTTATCTCATTAGCTCTAGTTTTGCAAATACTGGACTTAAATCTTCAAGAATCCGGCATGATGGATTAGTAAGTATTTGTTCTTTCAAAGTCTTATTCATAGCAATCAATATAAAGAGAAATTAAATATCCAATATATTTTTTAACAATGCTCTATCAATATCTTCTCCTCATGTTCTCCATCAATTACAGCATGTTTGGCTTTGTGATTTAAAGCATCAAAAACGAGATCCTGTTGCAATATTGAAGAATTTCAACCTAAGATTTTTAATCCACATTGAACTATAACACAGTTACAAAATTTTCAAATTCAGCTTTGGTAATCTCTGAAACAGCCTCTGCAAGTCTATAAATTCATATCTAAATCAAACTAATCTAAAAATTAAAAAGAATTCACCAAACTAAACGAAATTAGTCAAACCTTAGAACTTAATCTTCAAACCCTAAAATCACTAAGCGTAATTTGATAGTAGTGGCGGCAGAAGGCTTCACAAACGGCAATAGGGTTTCTTCAGAGATGGTGTTTGTTGCGATACCCCGCCATCGCATGGCTCTGGATCGAGCCATGATTGCTACCACTGCTGCTTTGGCTCCATAAACTCACGGATGCTATCGTGCCAGGGACATGGAAAAGATAAAGACGAAGAAAGAAGGAGAAAAAGTGGGAAAAAACAAAAAGAAAAAGAAAAGGAACCTAGCGGAGACGAAGAAAGAAGGAGAGAGAGGAAACAAGAAAAATGTAAAAAAATAAAATAAAAATAGGATTGTAACCTTACGCTATTAGAATTAATGGCAAAAGTTAACAAAGTGTCACATGTAAGAGTATTGTTGAAACAATTATCGCTTGTGTGATAACGAGTGTCACGCAAGTAAAATTAACAAAATTGAAAAAAAATCCCACAAAGAGAAATTAAATAAAGATGAAAAATAAGTGTTTATACGCCCACAAACAAGACGCATTAAAAAAGAAAAAAGAAAAAAAGTATTTTGTTATGAACTCGGCGGCCACGAATGACTACTAGCTTTGAGATTGTACATGTTGGGAAAATATGCTCTTTAAAAGCATATGTGTTTATTTAATTGTAATAAATATTTTTTTATTAATAAAATTAATGAGGTATTTTATTCAAATATCTTAATTGCATTAATATTTGTATTAAAGTCCATTTAATCATATTATATGTATTTATGTGATCACCATGTGGATTCACAGAAGACATAAATACAAGTTATCTTATGATTAAATAAATTTAGTTCGCAGTTGATAAATAAAGTTAGCCACTTTATTTAGGTATAAACTGTAATAAATTCATTGAATGATTTGTCTTAATCATGTATGAATTTATTGATATAGTACGACTACAATGAACATGATCACATATGAGATTTAATTAACTTTGTAATAACTGTCAGACTTATTAAATCTCATAAGCATTGATTTTACTGTAATCTTAATCTTGAGTTAATTATGATTTCATGATTGTAATTGTTATTCCATTTGAGTTACCAATGGGGACAATACATATTTGTGGTCAAGATTACCCGGTATCTTAGTGGGAGCAATTATGAGTATTAGAGTTATGGATTAACAATATAGAATTTGTATAACACATCTCTTGATGGGTTTTCGGCACTTGATCATAGAATTCTCTGGCCAGAGTGTGTCAACATATTTAGTATGTTAAAATGATCATTAGAGAAAACCAGTAAGTATCAAGGAACAAGATGTAATTAAATTGATTGGACAGTTGAGATATCGATTTAATTAATAATGTGGTATAAAGGATTGTGCAGTAAAGAAATCAATGTGGTTTGGGACGAATTATTATTCGAGCATACAATTATAGAGGTCAATTCCAATCTTTTAGCGGAGTAGATTTGGAATTAAATAATTAGGCTAGTTTAATTACAGGCCTAATTGTTATAGCTACTATTGTATGTTCCCAAATGATCCCCGGGTTAGCTCATTTAATTGACTGCACCACTACTGGACTAATAAGCAAGATAACTAGCTATTTGGGTCAAAAGTCTAAATATATCATTTAGTGGGAGGCTCCATTTAGTTAGCTTTTGTGTAAGAGGCCTTATGTTATTTTACAAGGTGGGTCCCCTATAGAAAAAGTAAATAACGTTAGTTTTATTTTTTAATTATTTGAAGCCTAGGGTTTTCACTAAAGGGAGATATAAAAGGCTTATTTTCTCTAAAGAAAAATATAGCAGCCACTTTATACAGATCAGAGAAAAAGATTTTTCTCTCTATTGTTGAGAGAAAGATTTTCTTGTGCTAGTTGCTTTGGTAGTGATAAAAGCACCCACACGTCAAGTGCAGATCGAACCTAAGTCATAACCTAAAAGATCCTTGGTGACAGTTCGTGATCTAACAAGCGTGGTGGTGACGGATCGTGATCAAACAGGAGTGGTGGTGACGGATCATGATTTAGGAGCCTAAATCACTCCAGCGGAAAAAGCCAAATCGGATTTTCATGGTACGATTTATGGATTACAAATATATATATATATATATATATATATATATATATATATATATATATATATATATATATAAAGCTGAGACTTAAAGAGGTGATGTGGCATCACCATTTCTCTTCTTTGTATATTCTCTATTATCTAATAAATAGAGAAATTTTCTTTTAGATTTGGCTTTTCATCTTCTCATAATTAATTTGGTTGTTATTATACAATAACAATCATGTAAAGATTTTAATGATGCATATTCTTTGTAATGAATATCCAAGGGAGAGTGTTATGAATTTATTAAAATAAATGTAAATGTTCATAACATATATCTCTCATTAGCAACTTTTAGCTTCCCTATAACTCCCACTATCTCACAAGGAATTATGATCCATAATTTTTCATTAATTTCATGGAGTGATTATGTAACTATAAAAGAAGAGCTCATTTTTTTTGTTTTGTATACACACAATTGGAATGAATAAAATCACTCTATAATATATTCTCTCATTTTATTCTATATCTTGCGTTACTTCTTTATTTGTATTTCTAGCTAATAGCTTTTTATTTTTATTTTTTATAAGACTGCCTTATCTTAAAAAAAATTAATTCTTATTTTTTATCAATTTCATCAAGTGTAAAGTAAGAAAAAAAGATAATACTAAATTATTTTTTAAATCCGCGTGAAACGCGAATCTATTTTCTAGTTCTTATATATTATATGAGAGCGATCTTCAAAAGATTTTATAAAAAATTTAAAAACCTAATTTTATCCCAACAATAAATTATTGTGTTAATTTTATGAAAAGTAACCAAAGTGAAGATGGTGGGGAGGTGGTAGAAAGCAATGCATAGGATGGTTGAGGAGAGAGTTACAGGTGTTTTCTGTGATGGTGTTTAGAAAGGTCGAGATTATGATGTTCATGGAGAAAGAAAGGTGGCGGGTAATATTAATTTGCCTAATTCAAGCATTATGATCAACTGAGTCGAGATGAATTGTGTATAATTATATCTTCCATAGGCATGGCATAATTGTGTTGCCAGTCAATAAAAACGCAGACCATCACAATGGATCTGCATTTAATTGAAGAGGTAAATTGTCAAATAAAAATTAATCTTGGTAGCGTAAACACTCATCATTACCACACACTTCATTGTCCCAATTATTCTCTCTCAAATGATGGTTTTTGTTGAAAGAAACATCGTTTGATTTGAATTAACTGTTAGAAATTGTTGATGTTAATAATATAAATTAAGATGCAAATAAAAAGAAGAAAATTTCCCAATTTTATTTTTGGATTAAAAAAATGTTGAACATCATATAGAAACAACACTTGGGCGAAACTAGCTCGTTATGCATTAATGCGTACTTGATGAGTATATAATCTATACATATTTTACCCTTAATTATATAATTGTTAGTTATTTTTATTTGTTATTTTTAATTAATTGAGTTATTTTGTTGAATAGGGAATTAACTGGAGATTATGAATAAAAAGGCAAGAAGAAGTTCAGTTTAGGAAGCAATGGAGATTAAATTGAAAATCAATTGAAGGACAAGAAATTAAAAGAATTAATTTATTAAAATTTAATTCAATTTGAGAGGGGATGCATCAAATTTACTTGAGAAGCAATTGCCATTTTAATGCATGGCATTAAAAAAAAATGAAAATCGTAATGCAATTCTAAGTGGTGAGCACGTGCGTGAGAGAAAAACAAATTAAAAGGTCAAGCCTTTTGGCTTTAGAATTTAAAAGGTCGGTGGCCCACTGTGGAGAATATAAAAGTCGAACTTTGGCTTTTGAGAGGGCAGCTGCCAGAGGATTCATTAGAGAAGAGGAGCAGCAACAGCAACAATCCGGCTTTGCTATGGCTGGTTTTATTAATTTTGTTGCTCCATATTCAAGTATGTCTAACTAATTTTCTTATATCGAAGTTAAGAATGAAACCCTATTTAATGAAATAATTATTTTTTTATTTAATTAATTTCCTATATATGCGTGCTTTAATGTTTATAGTTCTTGTTTCACATGATTAGTTAGATGTTAATATTTGACGAAATCTATGCTTAGATCTATGAAGTCTAATATGATTATCTTTGATTCTCTATTTTTTATTAAATTGTTTACATAAAATGCTTAGAAAAGTTTTGACTTTTTGTTATTCAATATGTTTATATGCGATGCTTATATATCATACTATTAAGCAGAAAAAAAACTTACACAAGATTAATTTTAATTGAGTTTAATTGTTATATCCATGAGATGACATAGATTGATTTCTAGTTATCACTCTAAAATTGGGAATTAATTAAGAATTGGATAATTACTAGTTGAATAGTGATGGATTCTAAAACCTTGGAAATTTTTATCTTATGGATTTCTCCTTTGCTTTAATTGTTTTCTTAGTTTAATTAGTTTAATTTCTCTTAAAAACTCAATTTGCTCAACTAGATTAAGATTAATATCAATTTTAGATTTAAATTAGACTTTTTAATTTATAACAATCCTTGTGGGTTCGACTTGTTATCACTATTCTATCTTTAGATTCGTGCACTTGCGAGTATATTACAATTTTTCACAACACGTTTTTGGCGTCGTTGCCAGGGATTGTGTTAGAAAGTCATTTTAATCTAGTTTGATTTGATTCTTCTACTAATTATAAATTATGTTGTCTTTTATTTAAAAAAAAAAATAGAATTAGACTTTAAATTTATTGTTTGATTATTTGATTTCTTTTATTTTAAATTCCGTTTATTTTTATTGTTGTTTTATTTTTCTTTCTTTGTGTAGTTAGTTTATGAGTGTTTGGGAACGCGATTCAACGAATCGTTTGGTTAAAAAAGAGTCTAAAATTGAGAGTAATCAAGCTACTTCTTCTCAAGTGATGGATGACCCAAATAGAATTTTGCCAGTACTACCACCAGTGCAAGCAAATAAAACCCTTAGAGAATATTTTTCACTACTTGCAGCCAACCAACCATCTTGTATTCTGTTACCACAAACCACAGCAACACGCTTTGAACTTAAGCCCTTTGTCATTCAACTTTTACCACCTTTCTATAGGTTAGAGAGAGGACCTACATTTGCACATTAAGGAATTTCTTTATAAATGCTCCACATTCCGTTTCCAAAATTTTAATGATGAGTCAATTATACTTCATATGTTCCCTTTCTCATTAAAAGACAAAGCAAAAGATTGGTTGAATTCACTTCCTACTGGATCTATTACTACGTGGGAGGAATTGAGTAATAAGTTTCTCACCAAGTTTTTCCCTATGTCTAAAATAAATGCTCTTCGGAGAGAGATAAATGATTTTTATCAAAGAGAGGGTGAACAATTTTATGAGTTTTGGGAAAGATTCAATGATTTACTCCTTAAGTGTCCCTATCATGATTTTGAGAAATGGAGACTTATACAATGCTTTTATAATGGTTTATCTATGTCAAATCTTCATATGGTAGAGTCTATAAATGATGGGAGATTTTTGAACCTATATGAAAGGGCTGCATAAGATTTTTTTAATTCACTTTATGAGAATTCTCAACAGTGAGATTTTTCAAATCAAAGGGAAAAATCATCTCAAGTTTCTAGAAAGGGTCTATATGAAGTTAAGGATGATTTTGATGTGAAAGCCACTCTAGCTACACTTTCTAAGAAAGTAGATGTCTTAGCTCTGAACCAATTTATAAACCATCACTCTAGTGTAGCTAATGAGGTTTGTGCTTGTTGTTATAACTTTTCTCATACAACACAGAATTGTCCACTATTACTAGCCTATCAAGAGGCTTATTCTGAGGAGGTACATGCCTTACAATCATATGAGAAAACCTCCAACAGTTCATATTTAGCCACATATAATCCTAATTGGAGGAATCACCCTAAACTTTCTTGGAAACAAAATCAAAATTTATCAAACCAAGGAGGGCAACAATTTAATATGCCCAATCAATAATTTGTCCCTTATAACCAAGTATATCTCCCTGCCTAACAACCTATGTCTCAATTTGTTGCACCCTAACAAAGAAAACCTTCTTTAGATGATACACTTTAAAGTTTCATTCAGTCAACCTAACAAGCCTTTCAGTCAAACACTCAAGCTATTCTAAAGTTTGAACATCAATTGGGTCAATTAACAACTACTGTAGCTGAGAGAGAAAAAGAAAAATTCCCAAATCAACCAGTTATTAATCCTAAAGGAGTGCATGAAGTTGGATCAAGTTCAACCTATCAGCACGAAGAAAAGGAAAATTATTTGACAATAAGGTGGAGGTTCGAACAAGAAAGACATCTGAACCTACTTCTTCAGATCTAGTTCTATCACAAGACTCATCACCAAATGATTCAGAAGAAAGTAGCCCGCCAGATTACATTCTTAAGGCTCCTTTTTCTCAAAGGTTAGCAAAGGTAAAGAAAAGGACTTCAACATGTGAGATTATGGAAATCTTCAAGCAGGTAAGTATAAACATCCCTTTGCTCAATACTATTAAGCAAGTTCCCTCCTATGCCAAATTTTTGAAGGATTTAAGCACTAAAAAAGTGAAATTTACATGTCACCAACAAGGCATTTTTAACTGAACAAACTAGTAATTTATTTCAATATAAAATGCCATCAAAATTTAAGGATCCAGGTTTCCCTACTATCTCATGTGTTATAGGGAACAATTGTTTGATAAAACATTATTGGATTTAGGGGCTAGTGTTAATCTCTTGCCTTATTCTGTTTACATGCAACTTGGATTAGGTGAATTAAAATCAACTTCTATTATTTTGTAACTTGCCAATAGGTCAATGAAAATACCTCGTGGTATTATAAAAGATGTGTTGATACATATTGATAAATACTATTATTATGTTGATTTTATTGTTATTGATACTCGGCATGTACAAGATCTTAAGAAACACGCCCCAGTTATTTTAGGTCGTTGTTGAGTGTTACAAAATATATATTTATAAAGGAGAAAATCGTCATTTTACATTTCAAGTTTTACTACCACTCTTATTTCTATGTATTTAAGCTTCTTGTGATTTAATTATGTGTGTTTTATTTTAATTAAGTATTTTATGTATTTTAAGGGCATCATGGTCATTTCACAATGAACGAGAGATCAGACAGCAAAACAGACATCACTTTTGAACTCAGGACAGTCGAAAACCTTAGGAGGAGCATAAAAGAAAAAATGGCACTGTTCACATGTACGGTACTATTCACATGTATGGTATTGTCCATATTACTGTTCACGACACTGTTCACATACGGAACGATGACGTGGCATTGACTGATGATGTGGCATTGATTGATGAGATGTCACGATTCCATTGGAGAAAATTCTTATGCACTGTTGATCGGTGACGTGGCAGCATATTAGTGGACTAAAAATTGCACGTATGGTACATGCATATACACAGGATTATTTTCAACCAAACTGCGTCACTGTTCAAGCCAGTTGACTGTTCAAACCGCGTGGTCAAACCGCGTACTGTTGACTAATGACGTGGCGCAATCCTGAGCGTCCAAACTGTTTTTAATTCGATGGCCATGATTTACTCAATGTATATAATTTTCTCCCCTCTAATTTGGCATCATTGAATCCATTTTTGGGCTCCAATTTCTGTAATTCCTTCTCTATCTTGTACTTTCTACATATTTTAATAAGTTCTCATTTTACCCCTAGTTCAATTATAAGTAGCTAATTTTCTTTCAAGCTTGGGTTGAATGTGAAGTCTCAACATGTGTCATGGGCTTTATTTGGTAAATTTATTTGCTCTAGCTCCACCAATGCAACCAATTCTTTAAGTTCCTCAAGCCTCTCAGCCCCTATTTAGACCATACAATTAGAACCAGAACTACTCTCAACCCAGACCATGGGAGGATGCATTCTAGAATTTCAAGAATGTTACTCACTCCACGATTGAACAACATAACTGCACCATTGATGAACTACGAAATGAGATGAGAGCACAGTTCAACTCACAAGCCCAATCCATTTCAAACCTCGAGAAGATGATGGGACAGCTTGCCTCTTCAATTTAGACCTTGGCAATAACTGTTAAGAAAGGAAAATTTCCAAGTCAACCAGTGCCCAATCCTAAAGGAGTGCATGAAGTAAGTACCAGTTCACTACAACAGCATGGAGAGGTCAAAGTCGTCATAACCTTGAGAAAAGGGAAAGAAGTCGACAACAAAGTGGAGATGCCGGTGACAAAAACAAATCAAATTGTACCTGTGAACATTGAAGACTCACCATCAGAGGAGAAAGAAGAAACCAATCCACGATAATACATTCTTAAAGCTTTATTTCCTCAGAGGTTAGCTAAAGGAAAAAAGGGAAAATCCACATGTGAGATTTTTTAAATCTTCAAACAGGTAAGTGTTAACATCCCTTTGCTTAATGCTATAAAATAAGTTCCATCTTATGCTAAGTTTCTTAAAGACCTTTGTACTAAAAAAAGAAACATTCATGTTCAAAAGAAGGCATTTTTAATAGAAAATGTTAGTTCTATACTCCAGCATAAAATTCTTCTAAAATGCAAAGACCTAGGCTCCCCCACTATCTCATGTAGCATAGGGAACCACACAATTGAAAATGCTTTGTTGGATTTAGGAGCTAGTGTGAATTTGTTGCTTTACTCAGTATTTGTGAAACTTGGACTAGGTGAATTACATCCAACTCCAGTAGTGTTACAACTTGCAGATCGGTCCATGAAAATATCTCGTGGTATTATGGAGGACGTGCTTATCCAGGTAGACAAGTTTTATTTTCCTGTTGATTTCATTGTAATTGACACTCAACCAATCCAGGATTCAAGGAAGCACATCCCCATTATCATAGGCCGACCTTTCTTGGCAACTGCCGATGCTCACATTCAATGCACGACTGGAAATATGTAGTTGTCCTTTGGCAACATGACTATGGAGCTAAACATCTTCAACATTGCCAAACAATCTCACAATGTAGATGATGGAATTGTTGATGTGGATTTAATAGAAACAATAGTTGATGACATTTTTCTTTCAAACCTTAGTGATGATCCTTTACAAACATGTTTAACTCACTTTGGTTTTAATTTTGATATTGACAGATCAGTCGATGAGGTCAACACTCTACTTGACTTAGCACCACCCATGGACACTAATAAATGGAAGTCAATAGTTGAACAACTAGCACCATCAGAGAAGAAACTCATACCATCATCAGAATCACCACCGAAACTCGAACTCAAACCATTACCCAACACTTTGGAATATGCATTTTTGGGAGAAGAAAGTACTCTACCGGTAATCATTTCATCATCCCTAAATGCCGAACAAAAAGGTAAGTTGTTGGATGTTTTAAAAGTGCACAAAGGAGCATTAGGATGGACCATAGCAGACATAAAAGGTATAAACCCAGTAGACTGCATGCATTATATTCACCTTGATGAAAATGCTAAACCTACTAGGGAAATGCAACGTCGGTTAAATCCTAACATGAAAGAAGTTGTTAGAACTGAAGTCCTTAAGCTATTAGATGCATGTATCATTTACCCCATTTTTGATAGTTCATGGGTCAGTCCTGTGCAAGTTGTCCCTAAAACGTCAGGAGTCACAGTAGTTACCAATGCTGATAATGAATTGATACCAACTAGAGTAACTACATGATGACGTGTATGTATTGATTATAGAAAATTGAATTCTGTCACACGTAAAGACCATTTCCTTTGCCATTTATCGATCAAATGCTTGATAGATTAGTAGGCAATGAATTTTATTGCTTTCTAAATGGCTACTCAGGATATAATCAGATTCCCATAGCACCAAAAGATCAAAAGAAAACCAATTTCACTTGCCCTTTTGGCACTTTTGCATATAGGAGGATGCCATTCGGATTATGTAATACACCTGCTACATTTCAACAATGCATGTTGAGCATTTTTTTTGATATGGTTGAACGATTCCTTGAAGTCTTTATGGATGATTTTTCTATTTTTGGTGACTCATTTGATCAATGTTTATAACATCTAACGCTAGTTCTGCAGAGATGTATCGAGAAGAACTTAGTCTTAAATTGGGAGAAGTGCCATTTTATGGTAAAATAAGGTATTGTTCTCGGTCACATCATTTCGAGCAAAGGTATTGAAGTTGACAAAGCCAAGGTGGATCTCATTTCAAATCTTCCTCCACCTAAAACAGTCAAAGAAGTAAGATCTTTCCTTGGACATGCTGGTTTTTATAGACGTTTCATTAAAGATTTTAGCAAAGTTTCTAGAGCCTTATGCAATTTACTTACTAAGGATGTACCTTTTGTCTTTGGTGATTCATGTCTTGTGGTATTTGAAAAACTAAAGCAGCTGTTGACATCATCACCCATCATTCAGCCCCCAAACTGAAGTTTACCATTTGAGCTTATGTGTGATGCATTTGATTATACAGTAGGAGCAGTATTAGGACAAAGAGTTGATCGAATTCCTCATGTTATTTACTATGCTAGTATGACATTGAATGATGCACAGTTGAACTATTCAACTACTGAAAAAGAAATGCTAGCAGTAGTGTTTGCATTGGAAAAATTTCGATCTTATCTCATTGGTTGTAAAATAATTGTGTTCACAGATCATGCTGCTCTTAAATTAAAGAATTTCTTTTGGGATGACCCTTATTTGTTCAAGTATTGTGCAGATCAAATTATTAGACGATTTGTCCTAGAAAATGAAATTCAGAATATCCTTTCACTCGGCCATGAACAAGCTTGTGGAGGTCATTTCAGCGCTAAGAAAACAACTATTAAAGTTTTACAATGTGGTTTCTATTGGCCAACTATATTTCGAGATGCTTACACTTTTTGTTCTTCATGTGATAGGTGTCAATGAATGAGGAGCATTACACGAAAGAATATGATGCCACTAAATCCAATTTTAGTGGTTGAGATTTTTTATGTATGGGGTATCGACTTCATAAAGCCCTTTCCCCCTTCTTTTGGCCATCAATATATATTGGTTGCAGTTGACTACGTATCAAAATAGGTAGAAGCAATTCCATGTAGAACCAATAATCAAAAGGTGGTGATAGGATTTTTGAAAAGTAACATTGTTTCACGTTTCGGATTCCCTCGAGCAATAATCAGTGATGGTGGTGCCCACTTTTGTAACAAAGCATTCAAGACTCTTTTGACGAAGTATTCAATCACTCACAAAGTGGCGACCCCATATCATCCGCAAACCAGTGGCCAAGTTGAGATCTCCAATCGAGAAATAAATCACATATTTATAAGGGAGAAAATCATCATTTTACATTTCAAGTCTTACTAACACTCTTACTTTTATGTATTTAAGCTCCTTGTGATTTAATTATGTGTGTTTTATTTTAATTAAGTATTTTATGTATTTTAAGGGCATCATGGTTATTTCACAATGAACGAGAGATGCAAAACAGACATCACTTTTGAACTCAGGACTGTCGACAACTTTAGGAGGAGCTTAAAAGGAAAAATGGCATTGTTCACATGTACGGTACTATTCACATGTATAGTATTGTCCATGTTACTGTTCACGACATTGTTCACATACGGAACGATGATGTGGCATTGACCGATGATGTGGTATTGACTGATGAGGTGTCATGATTCCATTGGAGAAAATTCTTATGCACTGTTGATCGGTGATGTGGTAGCATATTAGTGGACCAAAAATTGCACGTACGGTACACGCATATACACAAGATTATTTTCAACCAAACCGCGTTACTGTTCAAGCCAGTTGACTGTGGCGCAATCCTGAGCGTCCAAACTATTTTTAATCCGATAGCCATGATTTACTCAATGTATATATAAAAAAGGGGCCTCTCCCCCCTAATTTAGCATCCCTGAATTTATTTTTGGGCTCCATTTTCTGTAATTCCTTCTTCATCTTGTACTTTCTATGTATTTTAATAAATTCTCATTTTGTCCCTAGTTTAATTATGAGTAGCTAATTTTCTTTCAAGCTTGGGTTGAAGGTGAAGTCTCAATATGTATCATGGGCTTTATTTGGTAAATTTATTTTCTCTTCCCCTATAATGTTTGTGGATGTTTTGACTTTTCGTTGACAAATAATCATAATCTTGTCTAGATACCGCCCTGATTTCACCGGCTCCCTAGTATAAGGTTATTATTATTTGGCATGGTAAACCTTTAGCACCATATTGATTAGAGTGTGGTTCATGAGGTGTGGATTCCCCCTCATGATTTAATTGGCACTAATAAGAAATATTTAGCCCATGGTGCATGTTGATGCGAATCCAGATACCCAAGTGCTTCATTTCAATATATTTCTCTTTAATTTATTCTCGCCATTTTAATTTAAGTTTTAGAATATTCCAAATCATTTTCACCAGAAATCCAACTACCCATTTAGAAAATTAATTCTACACACAATTAAAATCCACCTCCTCGTGGGATCGACACTCGTCACCATTAATCTATTCTACAATAGATTCGTGCACTTGCGAGTTTAATAAAATTTGCATAACAGTCGTCCTTTCTTAGCTACAGCTGATGCTCTTATTAATTGTAGCTAGAAATGAACTTGAAGCTGATGCTGAAGATGAATTATCAGAAAGTGAAGGGGACACCTATTAATTGGCAAGAGATAGGAAGAGAAGGGCCATAAGACCACCTAAAAGATATGAAATGGCTGATTTAATTGCATATGCTTTGACTGGTGCTCATGAGCTGAATTAGGGGTGTTTGCGGATCAGATTTTACAGATTAGACATCGATCTATGTCTGATTCATAATTTTACAAATTATAAATTTTTAATCCAATCCAATGCAGGGATTGATGAAATTCAATCCAAATCAATCTATACATTTGCAGATCGGATGCGGATTTGACCGATTGTATATCCAATTTTTGTGCAAATTTTATTGAACTCGCAAGCGCATGAATCTATTGTAGAATAGATTAACGGTGACAAGTGTCGATCCCATGAGGAGGTGAATTTTAATTATGTGTAGAATTAATTTTTTATGAGGGTAGTTGGATTTGTGATGGATGTGATTTAGATTATCTTAAAATTTAAATTAAAATGGCGGGAAAAAATTGAAGAGAAAACTATTAAAAGAATATTTGGGTATCTGTATCTGCATCAACATGCACCATGAGCTGAATATTCCTTATTAATGCCAGTTAAATTATGATGGGGGTTTCCATTCCTCATGAACCACACTCTAATCAATATGGTGCTAAGGGCTTATTGTGCCAAATAATAATAACCTTGTACTAGGGAACTGGTTAAACCAGTGCGGTATCTAGACAAGTTTATTACTATTTGTCGACGAAAAGTCAAAACATCCACAAAAATCAAAGAGGAAGAGAAAATAAATTTACCAAATAAAGCCTATGGCACATGTTGAGACATCACCTTCAACCCAAACTTGAAAAAAAATTAGCTACTTATAATTGAACTAAGGGTAAAATGAAAATTTATTAAAATACGTAGAAAATATAAGATGAAGAAGGAATTACAGAAAATGGAACTCAAAAATAAATTCAGGGATGCTAAATTATGGGGGGAGCCCTCTTTTTATATATATACTGAGTAAATCATGGCCATCGGATTAAAAACATTTTGGACTTTCAGGATTACGCCACGTCATCAGTCAACAGTACGTGGTTTGACCACGCGGTTTGAACAGTGACGCGGTTTGAATAGTGACGCGGTTTGGTTGTAAATAATCCTGTGTATATGCATGTACCGTACGCGCGATTTTTGGTCCACTAACATGCTGCCAAGCCGCCGATCAACAGTACATAAGAATTTTAGTCCAATAGAATCATGACACCTCATCAGTCAATGCTACATCATTGGTCAATGCCACGTCATCGTTATGTATATGTGAACAGTAACATGGACAATACCGTATATGTGAATAATACCGTACATGTGAACATTGCCATTTTTCCTTTTATGCTTTTCCTAAGGTTTTCGACTGTCCTGAGTTCAAAAGTGATGTCCGTTTTGCTGTCTGATCTCTCGTTCATTGTGAAATGACCATGATACCCCTAAAATACATAAAATATTTAATTAAAATAAAACACACATAATTAAATTACAAGTGGCTTAAATACATAAAAGTAAAGGTGTTAGTAAGACTTGAAATATAAAATAACGATTTTCTCTTTTATAAATACACACTTTCTAACACTCAAATAATAAATTGATAAACTGTATGAAGAATGGGCAAAAAAGGTTACTGTCCAAGAAAAATGACAGGCTCAAAACCTCACTGGGAATTTATTATGACATGTGCATTCCTTCAAGCAACTCATATTTGTTTTCGACATCAACATGTAGAGTAGCAAACATAGCGTAACATCACTTAAGATCAAAGATAATACAAATACTAAAATTTGAAAGTCATCATGTCATCCAATGTTAAGAAACACACAATTTTTTCTTAAACGACAGTCTACCCCCCAACCTATTCTAAACATGAAAAGAAAATATGTATGCAGAAAGGTGAAAATGATGCAGAAAATCTAATTAGAAAAGTTGCACTTAAAATGATAGAAAAAGAAAATGGTTTTTTTTAACTAAAAATATGCGTTTCTATAGTCACTACACTCCATATTCAGCCATCATCGACTCAAAAATTTGAAAGTGTATATTTATAAAGGAGAAATTAGAAAGAAGTTAAAAAAAATGATTGTCAAAGAAAAAGAAAATGTCTTGATTTTTTTTTAAATGAAGAAGATGCGTTTCTAAAGTCACTACACTCCATATTCAGCCATCTTCAACACAAAAAGTTAGCCACAGTTAGTGTCTACAACAAAAAATCAGTAAAAACTTAACTAAGATTCCACAATTGTCAACTATTCCCTCCCCCCAACCAAAACGAAACATTGTCCTCAATATTTTAAAGGAAAGAAGTAGAGTTTAGAAGGCATCACCTGGGTGGTGCAATACAGAAGAAAATATTTACAAATGGAGAGTTAAATCTAATTTGCACTTCTTACTGCGGCTACTGTTACCATCATTATTTGGACACTTCAACACAAAGGTCATGGGGTGTGGCTCTGGTTTATAAGCTTGTAACAGATCAAGTAGCGCATTAGCAGTGTGAGCACAAATAAAAAGTTTTTTCGCTGTGGAAGAAATGAAATAGTTTTTTATTGCATGGTTAAGAAATGCGATAAAGCCATCATAAAAGTTATTGACATTTAACAAACCGATGAGTTTCTGGTGAATGTGCAGATGGGTCTAAGATACTAATGTGATAAGTGCCTCTAGAGTTGGAAGATCTCCTGGTAGGAAAGTAAAAACATCAGCATGATTAAGCATTTCAGTTATTCTTTCTTGCATACCTGAGACGACTAATGCTTCTCTAGTCGGTGAGTCAGACAAACTACCCAAAGGTTTTAGGGCTCTTGGGATGATGCCTAACACTTGGCTTCCTCTGACAAAAGCAACTTCTGAGACCAATTTTGATAACCCTTGGTTACCTCCTCCATACACCAAGTGTAATTTTCTCTCTGCTATACTTCGACCAAGATTTATGGTTGTCTCAACAAATTCTTTATGCTTGCCATAGTTAAATCCAGAAAGCACACAAATGTTCTTGAATTGTTTATTGGGAGTAGCTGCCATTGGGATACTTCTCAAAAATAATTTGAGAGTGCTTAACAAAAAATCATATTTAAGGATCTTGGTGACAGTGGGTCACAGCTGTAAATGAGGTAGCATGTTAGTGTCAATTAACGCGTAAAGCACATGGCTCGAGAGTAAAAAAGGAAACAGTAAGAAAAAAAGAAAAAAAACAAACAATGATAAAATAAAATTATTAAAGATAATAATGCAAATGATAAAACAACAGTGAAGTAAAAGGATATTTATAGGTAGTTGTGACTATGGCTCACATCTTCCTCTAGTTTTACGTCCAGAAACAACTTGAACACCTTCTATGGGTCGACATGTGATTTTATCTTCTTAATCACTTTATTTTCTTTTATCAAATTATCAACATGTGATTTTTCATGCTTATATGAAGTACTTTGTTTATTTTTAAAAGATGCAATCTTCATATGCAACATTTTATTCGCTAATTCTAATTCTTTTATCTTTTCATTCAAAGAATTATTGCATTTTTCTAGAGTACCCTTTTCATTTGTAAGGTCTAGCAATTTCTTTTTAAAGCATGCATTCTTTTTACCAATTTTGATCCACTCATCATGCAATTCTTTAAAAGCATCATGTAATTTATCATATGTAGGAAGATCACTTACCTCATCAAGTTCATCCAATGATTCTTCTCAGATTGCCATGAGAGTTAGATTTGCCATTTCTTAGTGCTCTTCATCATCACTCATTTTCTCATCGCTATCATCCCATGTGGCCACCGTTGCTTTCTTCTTAAGCTTGTTGAGAAGAGGACATTCAGACCGTATGTGTCTCAGGTTTTTGCATTCTTTGCAAGTGATCAGCTCATTTTTCTCCTTTTGGTTCTTGAAGTTTCTGAACTTTCTTCACTCAATAGTTTTCTTGTAAAATTTTCTGAATCTTCTAATCAGCATAGCCATCTCCTTATCATCCAGCTCAGTTTCCTTATCACTCTCATGTTTTGAAGCTTTGAGAGCAATGCTTTTCTTCTTCTCCTCATGCCCTTTTTATGCTGCCAAATCTTCTTCATATGAAATGAGAGAGCCAATTAAATCATCAATATGTAAAGTATTTAAGTTTTTGGCTTCTTCAATGACAATCCTCTTAGGTCTCCATTCTTTTGGAAGTGACATAATAATTTTCTTCACTTTTTTGCTTTTCGAAAAAAATTTCCTAAGGCTTCTAGGGTATTCACTATGTCCGTAAATCGTGTATACATAGAATACATACTTTCATTTTATTCGATTTGGAACAATTCGTATTGGTGATTGTACCTATTGATTTTTTACTCTTTAACTTGATTTGTCCCTTCATAGACAACCTTAAGTTTGTTCTATATTTCTTGTGCACTTTCACGACTAGATACTGCATGAAATTCTTTCTTATCAAGTGCACAAAACAAGACATTCATTACCTTAGAGTTTAAAAAAATTGTTTTTCCTATCCCACTCACTTAAAGCATTCTTCCTGGGAATGAATGAACCATCACAAACTATTTCCATATTCCATAGTCTAAGGCTTGTAAAAAGACTCTCATCCTTGTTTTCCAATAAGGATATTCATTACCATAAAAAATGGAGGTCTAATGGTAGATTGGCCTTCTATGAAGGTTGAACTAATTTGGGTTGCTATAGATCTTTAACTTTAGACGGTTAAGTCTACACAAGAGCACATCACTCTGATACCAAATGAAATACTAACTGGGCAACGCAAGAGGGGGTGAATTGAGATTTTAAAACTTAAGCTAAAGAAAACACACAACAATTCAATCTATTCCCTTAATAAAATGAAAAACAATAAATTTAATAAAGCATAATAATAAAAAAGTAAGGGAAGATAGAGCAAACACAATGATTTTTAAGTGGTTCGGCAATCCCCGCCTACGTCCATGCCTTTAAGCTCACCCGACTTGAGGATTTCACTATCCAAGCCTCCCAAGGCTTCAAGAACACTTACAATTGACTTCACATGTGTCAATCAACCTTTACACCAAAAGATTATCCCCAATCTCTTAACTCAAGTATATCCCAACACTTACAATCACTCAAAACAAATATTACAAATGTATTTTTCTCTCACACCAAATATATGATTACAAATCTATACTCAATGTGTGAATAAATGAATAAAGAACGAATTTAAAGCTTAATGAATGTTGTATTCTCGATTATAAACTCAATGATAATGTTGTGATCCACTATTGTTTGAATTTGATTGAGCTTATTTATAGTTAAAGTTGAAAAATAATTGTTATTGACTTTTTGCCCGAAATCGGATCGCCATTAACTATTATCGGTTAACCGTTTTGACTGGTCTAAGTGACCGTTGTGCTGAATTTCAAATAATTGGTTAATCATTTGGAGTTATCAGATCGCTATTAATTTCCAAAATCCTGCAAAATAAATTTAGCTTAAATGTTCTTGCTAAACGGTTCAAGGTTAGCAATCTGGAAATAGTCGGTTCACCGTTTTCAGTAAACGGTTCTCTGTTGTTTTCTAGAATCATCATTCAAACAATACTTTACAGAACGCGCTTTCTAAAAATTATCAGTTGGCCATTTTCAGTAAACGATTAGCTGTTTGCTACAGTAAAATTATTTTCTAAAATTATAATTTTATCCCAAAGCTTTCTATAATTATACTATGACCCAAATAATAAAATGTTACAAATAAGTTTATTTCCAGAGTTTTAAAACTTTTTCAATTTAGACCATTAATTGAAAATAACCAATTTCATAAAATCATTTTTCCATTAAGTGTAAAATCTTTATATTATGAAAATAATAATTTATATAAAATAATTTGAGCTTTTAAAAGTTTAATCATTCTTAATCTTGTTTGCTATCATCAAAATCAACATTATGGATACATATATGCTAACAGATTTAAAATGGGATTTTTGGTGGTTGGCCACTGGATTGAATGGGTGTGTTTGGTTGCACGAGAAATTTCATTGCCTGGCGGGAAGGCAGAAGAGGGTGATGAGGATGATAGGGATACTACAACAAGGGAGGCTAAGGAGGAAATAGGGTTAGATCCTTTGCTTGTGGAAGTTTTAACTGTTCTTGAACCATTCTTGTCAAAGGTATGGGAGGATATTTCTTCTATGCTCCTTCTATTTTGCTTTTATAATTTTGTGTTACTATTAAAAGTAGAAGGAAAATTTGAAGATATGTTGATGCTGTTAATTGATTTGAAATATATGTCACTTGGGTGGGTGTGAATCAGGGGAGTTTGTGACACAATTGAAGGTGATGTGAATCGTGTTATTTGTCAAAAATCTTAAATTGCTCTTCTTATATAACCTCATCACAGAGAAGCTGAATGTATATGGTTTTAAGTGGACAATAAACTTTTAACAAATCCTCTGATAAGTTTTTGCTTAAATGGACAATTTTTCAACTACCAAGGTTTAATTGGCCAGGGGGATACTATATTTTACTATATGGATTACAAGGAATTAGGTTAGTAATAAAGGAGCCAGGTGAGAACTCTGGATAAATGAGGGTGTTTACTTATCCTCCTGAGGCTATTAAACTAGCTGCAAGACATTTTCATAAAAGATGGGATTGTGTTTTCAATAATAGATTTAATGAAGAAATGTTTTGTTTTAAGGAGGGAATTTTAGAACAAATATTAGGAAACTAAAATAAAGTCAAAGCATGGTTTTGCCTTTTGTGTGGGCCTAAGAGAAATGCAAGCTAGCTTCTACAATCTATACATATAATTATATAGCGGAAAAGAAAGTTCCATAATGGCGATTGTTGCAGACACTTTATGGCTGATTGTAAGAGAATCTAATTCAGTTTAACTATATAATACAAATTAAAAATAGAGGCTGTAAGGGCCAAAACCATTGGGGATCATGTAGTGTAGCATATATAGCTTAGTTATCATTTTTCGATTGTACGCATAATAGTTGTTTTACAGCTCTAAAACTTTTATCTTTTCAGAATATGTATGGAAGTAGTGAAGATCATAATTACCTTGCTAAACAACTTGCTTCTATGGGATTTACTACAGATGATGAACTCATGGCCTTAAATTTAATGGTAGAAAAACCTTCAAATATAAGGGCTTGCAAGGCATTACAAAATGATCGTGACCGTAAGTCGACATATGTTATGATGCTTTTGCGTGAGCATGAAATGAGAGGTGGAGGAGGCTGAGTTTGATAAGGGAGTATAAATTTCTAACTTAACAATGATATTATGGAGTAGTATTTTGGCATATGGATGTGTGTATTTGGATTATTTAACACAATCTACTTTGTTACAACTATTGTATTACTTTATTATCTTGTGATTAGCTTGTAATAGTATAAACTTTTATTCTATCATCTTAAAATGACTTTTGACCTTATCTTGTATATTTTAACTATTTATTATGTTGTGATAATATTTAAAAGGTTATTTGATTGAATTATTTGATTCATCTTTATTTCAGATATTATAAATTTAGAAAATGCTAAAAAAATAAATGTTATACTGTTGAAAATTTAAGGTCATAAATTTTGATCTTTATGAAGAATTATGATATTTTTTTAACATTTGTACTAAAAAAATAATGTTAAATTTCTAAAATTTAAGAATCGTATATTTATTATTTTTTAAGTACTAATAATATTATTTTCTAAATATATATTTAAATTAATCATAAAAAAATTAATACGGTACAGTGTAGCACTAAACATTGCACATGATTATTATAATACAATGCTTATGCAATACAACATAATGCAATACACATGTATTAAAATAATGCAATAGAGTATAATACAATACAATGTACCAAACACACCCTTAGAGTACCATAATACATAATTAGCAGCAGCATTCACATATATGATGATTCTTTTTACTACTGCCAAATAAGATTCTTTTGGATGTGCTTGATATATATAAACACATCAACACTAAGACAAATGTCAGATCAACTTGCAATTAAATTGATTATTGGTTATGTAATGATATATATGGGACTCCTATCCCCCGTTCTGTTTTAGCCTAGTTTTATTAGGCTCAAATGTATCAAAAAAAAAATGATTAAACTACCAGTTGTGGTTCTATAGAGACATGGATCAATAATGACATCACCATCATCTTTTGTCAATTTGGCATTAGTACACATTGGTGCTTTAATATGTCTAAAAGAGTCCAAACTAATTTTTTTGACCAAATTCATAGCATACTTACTTTGGGCGATGAAGATACCATCTTTACGTTGCTGTACTTGTAAAACTAGAAAATGTCTCAGTTCTCCTTCTATGCTCATTTCAAATTCTTTCTCCATTTGTTCAACAAATTCCTGCTCTTGAGTTTGAGAAGTAGGACCTAAAACAATGTCATCAACATAAATCTAAGCAATCATGGTATTAGAACGAGTATAGTTAATAAACAAGGTCTTCGATACTCCTCATCTCTTATATCTTTTTTCAAGCAAAAATCTTGTTAACCTTTCATACCAAGCCTTATGAGCTTATTTCAAACTATATAGAGCCTTTTTGACCTTTTAACTGATTTGGAAGGTTTGTTATTGATCGAAAAGCTTTAACAATATGTCAACACTTGAATTATATCTTTCTTGATAACCAAGAATGTGATGATCTGCACTGGAATTTCCTAATGTCAGAATATGATTAAGTTGCTTTGTTCCAGTGTTCATCATCTTTACAGACTTGTGATTTATTCTTGATTCCATAGTGATTTTTTTTTTAACTTGTTCTTCTTCTTACTAAATAGAAACTTAAGATGCATCACATCTTTTTAAAACTTGTCCTTGTCTATTGCAAGATTTGATACATAAACTTCTAAGGACTCGTTAAGCATACAAACTTCTATCCACTTACTATACAACTACTTGATATGTTGCTTTATTGTAGCATTATTGGAATCTTTACATCACTATTAGGGTCCATATGGCCATTACCGGAAGGTGTTATGCTATCTTTATTTGATTTTTGTATATAACAACTAGCAAAATTTGATTTAATTCTAAGCAAAACAAGATTACTAACATGAACATCCTAATATACACTTCCATCAGAAGTATTATCATCATTCCATGTTGACTTTTCTTCTTTTTCTGTTTTTTTTTTCACGAGGTTATTAGCACATTATGATTGAATATGATCATATCCTTCACATCCCCTGCATTAAATACCTTTATTTGTTAGAATCAGATGACCTAAAGGAAGAGTTAGAATTACTATTTTGCAAGAAGAAGCAAGCTTTGATGAAAACTATGATTTCTATTCCAGCCTTCTTTCATTTTCATCATCTTGTGAAAATCATTTAGTGTCATCAATTGCCTCTTCTAAATCACTTTCTTGGATAGATACTTTAGTTTGAAAAGCAATCTTTTTCTCTTTCTATCATTCTTTAGAAAAATTGTCTAAAAAATTTGAAAAGTCTTCAATGTGTAGAGCACATTCCTATTTATAACAAAGTGTTATACTCACATAACAAGTCATAGTATAGCACATATTCTTTTTAATTATGATTTTCTTTCAAAATAATACTCTTTGTATCCTAAGTAATCTCCTTAAAATAAAAGACCTAAATTCTAATTTTAGGAATATAACAAATTAAGAAGTCCCCTAATTAATGTAGACTTTAATCTAGAAATTAGAATTCAGTAAGGATGCATATTCTAAATAGTTATAAAATGACAATTTAAATAAGGCTCTATATCATGGCATTTGATAACTGCTTAATTTCGCATCATCTTTTATTATCTTCTTCGTGGTTATTTAATATATTTTTATAAACTTCTTATATGTTTATTTGTCTTTTATGTTTTGTAAGAATGTTTTAGCCAAAGAAACAAAAAGGAGTAGAAAAAACTAAAATTTAGTTTAAAGATTAACTAGATTGTGACTTCAAATATTTCCATTTTTTTTTGGATGAATCTTCAGGCTCTATTTACTTTATTGGGCTATACTAGACATGTACTAAGGTTGAAGACTAGATTTGGACCATAAAGATTGATTCTTAAAGAACTGGTGGGATTTCTAA